>CAUYPK010099472.1:0-21193 GCA_963574355.1 Loris lydekkerianus | reverse complement strand
AGACAGAGTCTATGTCACCCTTGGTAGACTGCCATGGCGTCACAGCTCACAGAAACCTCTACCTCTTGGGCTTAGAGGATTCTCCTGCCTCAGCCTCCTGAGTAGCTGGGACTACAGGCGCTTGACACAATTCCCAGCTATTTTTTGGTTGCAGTTTGGCCACCCTCAGTATATAGGGCCAGTGCTCCACTCACTGAGCCACAGGCACTGCCCTGTGGTAGCGCTTAATACCAGAAACTTCAAATTGTTCTGGTGTCCTTTTTTTGTTTTCTTTTAAATTTGAATTTCTCTAAATTACCTTCTTGAGAGTTTGTGTCTTGTAGCAGTTTTAGCTGTAATCTACTGTTATTTTTCTTGGATCCCTGCTGATGTGCTGGCAAGGGGTGGAAGAAAGAGAGCCTCATTAATCCTCTGATTGACTCTCAAGTCTTTTACTGTGCCTGTAATAGAGGCTGTGAGTTTCACAAGTGCTGTTGTGCGTGCTTGTGTACATGTGCTCACTCATGGCTGTGTGTCCCCACCCCTGTTCCCTTTGCTGCCTGGAGCATTTCCTTTCCATTTTCATGTTCAGAACACAGCGATTCAGAGTGAGATGTTATCACATTCCATTAAAGATGCTCAGGCAGTAAGAACGTCTTTATTAAATATGTGATGTCCATTAACTCAATATACTATATTAGAGCTAGGAAAAAACTATCTCATCTGAATTGCTGTGTTCCACATGTTTCTACCTTAACCCATATTTGGGTTGTTTCTAGCCCTCATTAGTCCATTAACACCTTTTATAAGACATGATTTTATAAATATCTGTATTTATAATTAACCTGTGGTTCTAGCCACAGTGTTATGAGGGCCCCTCAGGTATAAAGTTAGGTTTTACTACCAGATAGTAAATGAAAGTCTGAGAAATATCTCCAAGTGAATGTGACATGCAGAAGGGGACTAATCACTGGAAAACCTAAGAGTGTTCTGAAAAACACAGTCCTGCTTTCTGGGGGGAAATACTTTGCCAGAACCTTATCCCAGCTGGGGTAAGGAAAATATTGTTACTCCAGCATCCTCCAGCCCTCTCATGTCACTTAAGAAAACAATATTAAAAATAAACATACTCAAGAAGGTCAGAACATGAAAATGGAAAAGAAATCCTCCAGGCAGCGAAGGGAGCAGGGGGTGGGGACACACAGCCAGTCATAAGCATGTGTACACGCGCACACACACCAGCACTTGTGAAATTCACAGGGAACAGTATAATGAGTTATGAACATTCATTTTCAACATAATATCAAATTAAATACGTTATGAGGGTTTTCTTTTACATAAAATGACGTTCTTCAGAATTACTATTTGCATTGCAAATAAGAGGATTTAAAAAACCACAGACACAAGTGAAAGAAAACTTCTGTTTTTGCCAAACTTTTAACAAACCAAATTTTCCAGTGACAGACAAGCCCAAACTGTCTTTCTGAATCAAACTATTAATAGTAGATATGCAACACAGAAATGTGTTTTATCTTCTTAATGCAAATTCATTTAATTAGTTGAAATTTGTATTGGAGATATACAGAACATAGTACCAGAAAATATGACTGCACCTAATTCAACAATTATTTATTGTTTTTACTGTGTTAAAATATCAGGAGAACTTGAAGTTGCTATTATAGACATGTTATTTATATGCACTTACCTTCAAAGTATTTGTTATAACCATAACAGAGTATGCCCTCAAGAAATAGTCTTTCATTTATTGACATTTTGAAAAGAGTTTTTTGTTTGTTTTTGAGGGGATGGGAATTACAAAGATCAATGTATTGAGAAACTGTATGCTGTTATTCTAAACCTGTGATCCACAAAATAGATATAAGAGCTGGAGCAAGAAGTTCATGTTGAGAAGAAGATATGGTACCCAGGAGAAAACAGGGGTGCTAGAGCTCAGAAGCAAATTACCAAACAACCAACCAAATAATCTGTGGGGTACGTTCAGAAACGTGGAGCATTGTGCTGTATCTTGACTGAGAGGTGGTTTTTTTATTCAAGATACAATACAAACTGTTGGTGTCAGATTCAAGTTGATACTGAAGATTCCTTTGAACTTCTGAAAAAAATTTTCTTCTCTGTTTTGTTGTTGTCCGTAAGTTTTCTCCCAGAAGACTGAAACTGTCTTTGCCCACCAGGATCTTTTCCCTTTTTTACTATTGCCAGTTCTTATTACATTCAAAATTCACATTCTGTACAATTTACAATGGAATTCAGGTTTACTCTGAGTTTTCTAAAGTTAAAAAGTTAAGGATTTAGCAAAGTTTAATAATTTATTTTATAACATTTATGGTTGGTCCCCCACAGGCAATTCTACATGTATTTCTTCCAGGCAAATTGAGCAGTAGCGTCTCAGATATGTCAGGTAACGTGCAGCCCTTTAGTCTAAAAAACACTTTGGAGCCACATATTTGTTAAATATTTGCAGACTTCAAAAAGTTGAGGATATCTTAATGACACTGTATTGTAGGTAATATTATATCTTCATCTACACCACAAGACTTAGAGATTCTTTTTTCAATGAAAATACCTCTTAAAGAAAACTGTATTAAGGGGTGGTGCCTGTGGCTCAAAGGAGTAGGGTACTGGCAAAAAAAAAAAAAAAAAAAACTGTATTAAATAACTATCATTAATTGTAAAATTTTCCCTCATTATTATATGAGTGCATGTGAACCACAAAAGAGTAACTTCTCAAATATTACATGAAAGTGAGACACTTCTCAGTAAATCTGATGTGTGGAAATGGAAGTCAATATAATGAGGAAGTTGATATAACGAGTTATGAAAATTCATTTTCAACATAATATCAAATTAAATCCATTATGAGGATTTTCTTTTACTTAAAACTACATTCTTCAGGATTACTGTTTGCATTCCAAATAAGAGGATAAAAAAATACCACAGACACAAGTGAGAGAAAACTTCTGTTTTTGCCAAACTGTTAACAAACCGAATTTCCCAGTGACAGACAAGCCTAAACTGTCTTTCTGAATCTGTCCAATGGGTAGATAGTTTTAATTTAGAGAATATCAATCTCAAAGACAAAATTCATAAAATGAACATACAAGTTCACTACAAATGAACATATGTTAAACAAATGAACATATCGTCAAACAACACTCCTGTATATAATTTAGACAAATATAATTTCAGAACAAATATAATTTCAGAAAAAGGGTATCTTTTTTCTTCAGGTTCTTCTTTAAACCTCTGAAGAACAAAATGTTCTTTACAAGTTTTTTAAACCAAAGTTGCTCTTGAAGGAAGAATCTATAAAGAAAATTAATGTCTGTGGTAGGATAAAAAAGCTAATGTGTTCATAAATATTTTCTGCATGCACATATGCAGTTTCTGTTTTCTTTTAGTCTTTTTTTTAACCATGATGGAAAATTAAACACAAGGATGTTTTAAATCCAATCATTTCTACGTACCTCAGTCACTTTTCACTACCTACCATGCTATGCTTTTGCTTTCTTGTAGCACTGAAAATATTTAACTAGTTTATTTAGTAGAAGCCTAGAAAAATTAAAAAATTAGTAAAATATTGAGTAGTACTCCACTCAGCCATTCAAAAAAAGTGGTGAACTAATACCTTAGAACAACCTCAGTAGAACTGGAGGCCATTTTTTCTAAGTGAAGTTTCACAAGAATGGAAAAACAAAGCCTACATGTACCCATTATTAATTTGGAAGTAATCTACCAACACTCATGTACACGTGTGGTAGAAAAACTCAACAGAAAGCAAGCAGGTTGGACGGGCAGAAGGAGAAAGATAATTTCATACCTAATGGGTACAGTTCACCCCCTCCAGGGGAGAGGCACATTTATAACTTTGACTAAAACTGTACAAAAGCAATTCATGGAATCAAAACAGTTGTACCCCTGTAATATTCTGAAATAAAAAGATAAATATATTAAAATATTGAAAAATAATATATTAATGAGAAAAAAGATTTAGTAAAAAATGGTTACATTTTATATTTTTTTCCAAAATAAATATTCTAAGTAAACATGTCCCCAACTATTTCCTTGGATATTCCTTTACTTTGATAGGCTCTGGAAGGGATAACTTTAATTCACAGAATTTGCTACATGATATTACTATTTCTATAGAAGCAAGTTATGTATTTTTATAGTAAAAATCATGAAGCAAATAGATGAACTCTATTCAAGCTATATTTGCATGTTTGTATAGCAATCATATTTACTATCTCTATAACTAGTTTTATATATATGAAAATAAGAATGTATTCATTCTGGAAGTAGTATTAATATCAAGTATGATAAGCATATTAATTTTCCCCAAATCCCACTTATTTATAATAACACAGAAAAATACACATGCAATTATAAGCGGAACACTGTAAACCTACAGGGTAAGGGATTTAACCTGTTAAAAGGAAGGAGCCTGAGAATAGTTTACAGAGACAGAGAGATGAACACACAGACAGACCAGGAGACAACAGAAGAAATTAGGACATCTGCTTTCTGGAACAGAAGGTAGAGTGCAAGGACAGAAGAATTAAGCATGCATTCATTTCAGAAGAGAATAAGAACTAATTATAAAGCACTTTATATGTCTAAGTTTAAAGAAAGAAGATTTTAGGTTTTGCTTTTGGCATTGGAAAGAAAAATGCCAGAATGCTATTATTACAGGATAACATTATATAACAAAGGACTTTGGTTGTGACTGCATGTAGCATCAGGAGGATAATATTGACAACTAAAGTATAGATTGGCAATATTTCTCATATAATTTGAGGAGGAAAGGGAGAAAGGAGTTTGTGGTTCCTCAAAGAAAAGGTTAATGAACATGAAGAAGGAGTTTAGTTTGACATGTGCGTTTATGTGCGTTTTTGACTTGGACTACCATTTTTTAAGTTTGAAAGCAGAAGTAAAGAAGGAGATTCAGGAGAAATACTTAAAGTTTGGGTGTGAATATTGCTTGTAGAAGCAGTCCCAGAAGTCTATTGGATATCCAAAATGAGTTGTCTAATAGGAAGATACATGTGTCATAAGTTCTAAGGAGAAATATCCAGAAGAGAATATTCAATTGAATGTCTAGCAGAATATAGTATGTTAACAAAAATCAAGTTATGAATAAAATTTCACTTAAAGCTTGTTTAGTTTAATGGAAGATTAAATCCTAGGGGGTATATTTGGTTAATGCACCACTATAATAAACAGATGTAGAAACAGAAACCTCAAAAAAGAGACTGGGGAGTGGTACTAAAAAATTGAGAAGCCAACAAGGTTCAACAGGAAACAAATTGTGTCCCATATTAACATTGGGGTTTTAATAACATAATAACAAAAAAGTGTCCAATGGAAAGCAATAGTAAGCTTGGTGATACATATTTCCTTGGAAAGTAACTAGTACAGAGGATTGACACAGGAGATTATAGACATCAGGATCATCAAGGATTGAAAATGAAATACTTTGGAAAGTTTTAAATGAATAGACGAAAAAGGCAAGACAGTACTGAAGGTAGCCATGTAATGAAGTGAATTATTTTTTTAATTGGGAGAGATTTAAGTTTGTATAAATAATAGGAGCCAGTGAATAGAAAAAGTATTTTTTTAAGTAAGTGAAATGTAATAACCAGTCATATGGAAAGGGAGTATGAAGTATAAATGAAACAAATAGACTAAGGAACCAAGAAAATCATCTATTATAACAAGAGGAGATGAGGAAAGGATCATTCCAGACCCTACATTTTTAGGTTTCATACCAAGGTATTGAGTGATTTGTTTTCAACTGTTTGTGTCTACATGTTGTGTGTAAGGAGAACTTTAAATCTTTTCAAAATGAAGAAAAATTGGTATGCCTGTGATTGAATGATCGGAAAACTTTGAAATAGCCATTGTGTTAGAGAGAGAGCTTGTGCAGGACAACAGAGACGTGGCTGGCTATGTGAAGGGTGCACAGGCATTAAAGTTCAGCAAATCGAGTCCGTGCGTAAAGGGAATGGATTGATTTTTGACTGTACTGTAGCAGTTAGGTGTCTTTAAATGTACTTAAGCATATCTTTTCAGGGTGCATCTTAGAGACTCTGACAGTGGGTGCTGTACCCAGTACAGTTCTGGGAAATTTTCACTTGCTGAAGGAGTATCCCTCGCTGATCCTGTTGGATTTCTGTTGGCTGCAAGGCTTTGCAAAGAATGGTTAATTTCTAGTAGTGGATCAGCTTTAGATGTTACCAGGAGAAAAAAAAGTTGTCTAAATAGGCTAATTGGATTAGCTGTGCCAATCATACTTCTGTCCTTTTAAAATGTGAATGGTGATATGGCACATACATATGTGGTTGTTTTGTTCATGGAAGTTGCAGAACAATGTCCATCCAAGGACAGGAGTAAACCAAATTTTCATATATACTGTATATATATATACACATACCCATATCTTTTAATAAAGACAGAAAAATGCAAAATAGGAACAAAAATATTCACTCAACAGAATCTGAAATTTGGTGCCGGTAGTTACTGCAACTATAAAAATAGAGACAGTTGAAATAGAATCAGGTAAAAATCTCAGATGCTGGCGTTCCAAAAGGATAACCCTTTTTCTAAAGTGATATTAGGTCATTAACAGTCTCCTGGGATCAACTATGTAAGATGTGTTCTCTCTGTGAGGCCTGGTTGTAGCCTGGTTGTATAGTCTGAATTCTGGCCAAGGGGTGGAGATTTCTGTTTGCTTTGAACCTAGGACTTTATTACACAATTCTAGTACTAGGACAAAACTGAATGAGCCCTCTTTTAAAACATTTTCTCCTTTCTTTCTCAATTAATTCCTAAAGGCATTGAAGTTCTTCCTATTTCCACTAACTTTTGACTATAGATTATAAACAAAAATATTCTTAATATTACAAGAAAATCCAGACAAATTGCAGGGTCATTACTTTTCTTAATGCTGTCAGTGTAGTGATTGACTGGCAATTGACTGGACAAAAAGTGAACGGAAGACAATCACCAGGAAGAAACGACTAGACGTGAGGCCCTCGCTTTGTGGGGGAGATATAATTAGAGATGAAATCTCCTCCCAACCCAGAAAACCTCTCCATGAAGGTAAAAGAGAAAGAAAAAAAAATATTATTGAATGAGCATTAGAATAGAATTTGATATTGATCACAAAAAAGCCACAGAGAGATTTCAAAGACAGAAAGAAATCTCAACCTTTGTAAAGGCAAACAGATAGATGGTACAACCCGTTACATCCATGTTCTCCAGGTCAAGGGCAACCTGTGCCCCAGGCAGGGCTTAACAGCACTGCTGGGCATACATACATCATCCTAAATTAATTGGGAGTTGAGGTGGGAATCTTGTTAGCTAATTACCTTTATTGGAACTAAAAATAAACTTCTCACATCTATCTGAAAGAGGTGGTTGTGCAGCTTAGGAGAGAATCTCTCTGACACTGGATTCCTACCCTTCTACAGAAATTGATAGAAAGAAGCTCTATCTTCCTTGGTAATTGCATTTCAAAAAGGTGGTTGTCAGGTCCTTGAGAAAGGATTTCTTGGGTCATAAAGCTGGCAAAAAGCTTATTTGGCTTTTAAAAAGATTTAGGAACATTTCAAAGCAATACAAAAGTAACTTACAAGTTTTCTAAAGTAAATATTCGTAAATAAAGGGATGAAAGATATCTTGCCCTGTTTTCAACAAGGAGAATTACACTTCTTATTTTTCAGTTGTGTTTGCCTTTATGTTTTTCTGGGAAACATGCAGCTGGATTTAGCTAGAATGGTTGCTGAAATAGTGGTGATCGAGCATTCACTGACAAGAGAGGACAAAACCTCTGGGTTCCTCAACTATAGAGGGATTCTCAACCTCCTTGAAGGCTTTTCCTTCTCAATCTGCACTGGCTACTCACAAAAAAGACCGGAGAAGCTTTGAGAAATTCCCCTCATAGTGCTAGCCTGCTGGAAAGAGCAATCACTTCAGGAAAGGCACACAACTTCCCTAAAATCTCCTCCCCTATTATCTGTATTGAACAAAACTCTTAATCTATAGGGAGAATAGTCAAAAACACTGTTGGCTTTAGGATAATGCTAAAAATTCATTGCAGATAGGGAAAGAAACATAGAAATAAAACACAACCCTCTACCTCTGGGATAACACAACCCTCTACCTCTGGGATAGAGTAAGAATAGCACAACAGCCCAGAACTTCAGGCAAGGGAAATAAATGAAGAAGGTGACGCTTCTGACATTCAAGAACATAAAACATGATCAAGGCCAAGCTTTAATTAGAATAACAAGGAACGTCCACCACACCCCCCAAGGAACAAGTCTCTAAGAGATGGGCAGCGCTATAGCTGATGCCCTCAGCACAAAGGGAAGGTGAGAAGCTGAGGACACAGCACACTATAGAGAAAGATGAAGCCTCCATAAACCTTACCTCAACACGAGGAATCATTCTAAGATGTTAAGCTTGTGGTTCACAGAGATTAACCATAGCAATATCAAACTACAAACCAAATCTAATTTCTTAAGCTTGTGGTGCACAGAGATTAACCATAGCAATATCAAACTACAAACCAAATCTAATTTCTAATTAAATTAATTCAGCCCTTAAGTGAAATTCAAGCAGAAGAAAAGATCTGTCTATTTCAAGGCATGAAATATATTTATTGTTAGTGTTTATTGCTCTACACAAGAAGCTTGGCTTTCCTATTGCTCTACACAAGAAGCTTGGCTTTCCATGAAACATTAATGCAATTTAAAGGCATGTATTAAAAATGTATGAAACATACCTTCTTACCATCATTAGAACCAGACACAGGTTTGAAATAGGCATATGAATGATCAGACAGGTCATTTAAAATAACTATTATTTATATGTAAACATTTCTTATATGAAAGGGAGGACACATACAAAATCAATTGGGTAATTTCAGGAGGGATATGAGAAATACAATAAAGAATCAAGTGGAAATGACAAGAAAAAAAAAAAAAAAACTTTCAGTGGACTTACTGGAAGACCGACACAGCTGAGCAAGAATCACGGTGAATCAGTCACAAGAAACGACCCACAATGAAAAAACAAAGACAAGAAGTTGAATAGAAAAACTTAACAGCTACACCAGTGGACCAATATCAAATCATTTTACTTAAATGTAGTTCAAATCTCTAAAGAAGAAAGAGAAAATAGGGTTGAAGAAATATTTGAAAAGAGCAGTGACCGAAAATGCTTCCGAATGACTGGCAGCAGACTCAAAAAGCTCATAGAACACTTAAGTGGGCAAATGGCAATTAACCAATCAATGCATTGATCAAATAACTAGATTAAATCCATACAAAGCTTATCACATCCAAAGTGCTAAAACCAAAAGATACAGTAGAGGATTACTATTTTTTCTGTTCCTTTATCCTTGTCTTTTTAAAATTGCATTTTATGTTAAATGTAATGGAAGCCTTAGTGCTAAATACTGTGAAGAAAGTTAGGTACAGATGTTCTTTCTTGAGAATAATTGTGCTAAATTTGAAATTTGGAGTGCTTACCTGATTATTTTGAACAGATTCCCAATCCGTTAAACCAATACTTGGTATTTAGTTTTGAATGATCCTGCAGTAAGGCGGTATGATGGTAGTGACACAAGGGCACACACAACTTAGGAAAAGTTATAACAGGAGAAACCAATAGACGGTTCTAAACTTAACTCAGTCTTCTTGGCTGAGAATGACTTCTCAGTCAGCCCTTCTCTATTCATCAAGCAAACAGAGGAAACAATCTAGTGAGGGGAAATATTAATTTATGATTTGTAATTAGGACCAGACTATTTAACATTCTAATCATCTGTGGTAGAGAGGGTCAAGAAAAACCTTCAACATAAGTACAGCCCTGCTAACACTTTGCTTTTAGCCCTGTAAGAACGAGGATTTATTGAACAGTAAGATGATAACTCTGAATTGCTTTAAGCTACATAATTTGTGATAATTTGTAACAGCATTCATAGGATGCTAACACATGGATCAATGCCTGGGAATGGAATTGCTGGGTAATGTGAGAAGTGTGTGTTTATGTTTATAAAAAAAAAAAAAAAAAAAAACTGCCAAAGTGGTAAAAATATAATAAAACTGAATTCCTTTCATTATACAGATGAAGAAGTAGAAGAGGAAAAAAGGAAATAGTTGGGCTGCGACTCAGCCAAGAGCAAATTTACTACATGCACACTTTTTGATAATAGCAATGTCAAATAGTGTGGGTGTAGTAAATCTGGGTTAAAAAAAATAATAATACAAACAAAACCTTTTTGAAATTTACAGTTCACTGAATTTATTGTTTCTTGTCTTTGGAATATGATTTAATTTCTGTTATTTGTTCATTTTTATTTAGAAGTAAAACATAGGATTTTGGTAATAGTAGTGATGGGGGGAAAGGTCAAGTGTGAATAAAAAACAAAATTTGTATATTTTTAGTAAGATGTGCATAAAAGTCACTGAAAGGTTAAACTGCTACACAGAAAAGCAAAGTAAGGACTTCAAGCTCTTATTTTACTTTGAGCGAAAAAAACCTAACGTATCTTTTAAAAAACAAGATCTTTTAAGCCATTTGTCTTTAAATCAAACTAAAGTAAACTAGATTAAGTAAATTAGATGAGTAGATAATAGAGTAAAAGTTATAGTTATAGAAGTCATTAATGAAAGAATCAATTTTGAAGTACGTGTCATGATGCTGTAATTCATAGTGCTAAATATATTTTAAAATAAGGTACATAATCCAAGCCAATGCATTCTTTATATGAATGTGAATACAAGTTATCTTGGATTTAAGTTCCACTCTCATGAATATCACAGTAGCTACACAATAGAATTAATGCATTAATGATCTAATCATGTCATTTGATCAACTCCACTCTGAGTTATTCTAAATACTTTTTTCTGTACAATGCCCTGGAACCAGATTCTCCATCCATAGTATCATCTTATAATAATTGAGAGACTTCTATGGAAGAAAAAATGACTAAACATTGGACCTTTGGGGTTATGTTAATTTACTTATTTTGCCTTTGATTTCTTTCAGTTTTGGTAATTCCTTGTTTTTAAAATTCTTAAATTACCTTGAAATTGTTTGATAATATTATATTTTTTAATTTCTTTAACCATCAAATAGTTGTTATCTAGCTGACTTGGTTAAAATTAAAATGCTTAAGAAGCTTTCCCTATTACTAGCTTATTAACAGTTCCTATGATTAGTTATGTTTTAAAACACATGATACTTCATCTTTCGCAAAATAAACATAATCTAGTATAGTGTCACCACAGAGTTTCACAGGTACTTATTTTTATCATTTTCATTAATAATATTAAATAAAACTAAAGTAATATGTATCATTCAATAGAAGAAAATAATCTATAAGCTATGGTATATGTTCTTTTATGTATTTTGATAACTTGTATATTTCTGACTAAAGAGTAAACATGGTTATTATAAAATACTTACAACATAAGTCTCTAGATTTTAATTGATTTGTTGACCAAAAATTCAAACTATGAAAAAAATGCAAAATAGCCACAAATCAGCTTCTAGAAATTATTATTATTAACATTTTTGTATATTTCTTTCCCCTAATGTATGTACCTTCATAAAGTTTCATACATATGTTTACACAAATACATATTTATGCACAAATTTATTTTTGAATATAAATATATGAGATGAGCGTGTAGTTTATGATGATGTTTTACCTGTAATTACCTATAATTTACCTTATCTGTGTAATCAAATCTTTTTTTTTTTTTTTTTTGCAGTTTTTTGGCCAGAGCCAGGTTTGAACCCTCCACTGGCGCCCTACTCCTTTGAGTCACAGGCACCACCCCATTTTTTTTTTTTTTCTTGAGACAAGAGTCTCACTATGTTGCCCTCAGTAGAGTGCCATAGCGTCACAGCTCACAGCAACCTCAAACTCCTGGCTGAAGTTATCCTCTTGAATCAGCCTCCCAAGTAGCTGGGACTACAGGAGCCCACAACAAGGCCTGGCTATTTTTGGTTGCAGTTGTCATTGTTGTTTAGCAGGCCCTGGCCAAGTTCGAATCCACCAGCCTTGGTGTATGTGGCCAGCGACCTACTCACTGAGCTACGGGCACTACCACACCTTTCTTACCATTTTAATAATATAATATTGTATAATATGAATAAACTTTGCCATTTTAACTATTTCAAGATCTTTTTTTCTATTAGGGAAATAATGTTTCTAAAATTTATAAAAACACATTACACATATTATATTATTTACATGTAGTTCCTTTGCATCTGGATGTTAAGATATTTTGGATGCAGAAAATATTTAATTGCTTCATGTATTAAACGTTCAGTATTCGGACCTGATACTTCCTATCATTTTTGATATTTCTTTTGCCATATCATCAGCTCCCATTCTTTTGAACAGTTGGAGTTTCGAACCTTCTTGCAGAAGGAGGAGAGTTCCTTCTCCTGCAGAGTCACAAAATGAAATGTTTTCTGCTCAGGACTCCTGAATCTAATTCAGGTCTTCCCACAGCACTCAGAGGCTCTACGTTCTTCTTGCATCAGGATTTAAACAAGGGGCATCCAGTATTCCTTCAACCCAGCAGTTCTTCATCACATGAAAACTGTCTTGTATGTTAGCAGACTGCTTTTCTGGCACCCTTGGGGGGGGGGGGGGGCGCCAGCCTAACTAGAAATTGTTCACAACCACTGCATTCTATAAGAAATCTATTCTTCCACAATCAAAGCACAAGGTGCCTCCCCAAAACTATGTTGTAGTACTATCGGCGTAATTACATTTTCTTATTAAGTCACCAGTTCTCAATCCTACTCATCACTCTTTTTCCCAAGGCAGGAGACCATAGAGAGGCAATCTGTGTAATGGAAAAAGGGATTGAATAGGGAGCTATTTGTTTGAAATCATCGCTATTGCTTACTTTAATTATCATAGTAATTTATGGCGTATATTTGTTTTCATCTCAGAAGCAAAATATCACTTATAACTCTGTGGCAATGGTTGATACATTATTCGTTTCCACCTTGGTCACTTTTAGACATGAACTGTTTGGGTCTAACAGTAAACAGAGGGTGCTTGTTTCTTTGGTTGGTTGGCTGGTTTTTTGCTTGTTTTTCCCCCAGATACCTGGCCGATTCTTTAAAAATGGTATTTGGTACCAGAAGGCCTACATCCAAGTCCTGGCAATTTTGTATAGATGAGGGAACTTATTCCAAGTCATTTAACCTTTGTAAGGCATGAAATCTTTGGCTGTAACAAATTTCTTTAACATGGTTATACCTAGATATTGAATGGAATGGCTGGGAGCATCTAATCTAATAATGTGGACATTTTTGTAAACAATAAAATGTCAGACAAAAACCATATTGTTAATACATGTGACCCGGGGTCAAGCTATCTGGTATAACACTGGAGAAATTTAATCTTAACAGGTTCTAATTTTTTTCAAATAGGAAACCAGGCTTATACTAAGGTCATTGGATATTCTGTCATACCTTGAAAACTTGCTATTCATTCCAGCAATAGCAAAATGAACGAGCACTAATTGTGCCTAGTTAGAATTTATCTCAGTTGTATGTGAAATGTCTTGACTTATATGAATAGATAAACCTTGCTTTTGGGGTGAATCTATACTTGGTTTAATTTATTTTTAGACTTTAATTCAGGATTGTCAAGTGAGATGTTGAGCATTCTGTATTCTAGAAAAAAATACACGGTGACCATAAAGGTGATCGTGTGCAATTTAAAGTAGTTTACCAGAGTAAATTGCACATGAACTTTATGTACTCCCTGTATTTACATACCATAATATATTATTTAACATTTTTCACAACTGCTAATATTTTTCTATGTGATCGAATAGAATTTTAGTCAGCAAACATGAAAACTTGTAAGACTTGTATGAACATTGATGCTAAATAGTTACCTGTTTGTTGGTATAAGCTATGGTGGGAAGGTCTGCAATGCATTTCCTTTAATGAAATGCAGAGTAGAAATATCTTCAGGAAGATTTTTAATGAATTTTAATAGGTGATAATAGCCAAAAATATCTTTCTTTTTCATTCGATATCTTCAGATAGAAATTTATTTTCACCATATTTATCTGTTTATCTTTGTATATCTAAAAAATGAAGATCTTATTGAGGTAATAAATGCTTGGATAGAGGTGAATCAATATCCATGTCTGTTTAGCAGTTACATTTTAAAATGTTACATTTTTAATTTATGTACAGTTATGGAGTTACCTGTGTGATTTTGTTACATGCAAGGGCTATGTATTGATCAAGTCAGGGCTTTTAGGAAATCCATCACCCAAATAACGTATTAATACATTTTACTCATTAGCTTATTTCTCATCATCCACCCTCCTTGTACCACCTCGGCTTCCTGAGTCTCTATTCCCTACCCTTCCCCTCTCCAGGTCCACGTATACATGTTTTGAGTAACCATTTATGAATGAAAAAATCCAATATTTGATTTTCAACTGTGATTAGCTTATTCACTTGACATAATGCTTTTAGTTCCATCCATGATGCTGCGAAATTCATGATTTTATTCAATGGCTGAATACAATCTCATTATATTGTGTAAACATTCCACATTTCCTATTCCTTTACTCCATTGATGGACACTTAGGTTGATTCCCTATCTTCACTACTGCAATAAACATATGAGTACAGAAATATACAGAAATATTGCAGCATATTAATGGCAATTAAAGCCATGAAACTAGATGAGAGAACCTAGGCTGAGTGTTGGTAGAAGACAAGAGGTTCAGCATCAGAACTCAAACACAATACCATGTTGAGGCCAGAAATTTGAGGAAGTTTTAATCAAAGAAGTTCCAAAGATGTAACTAAAGATATTGGAATAAACTCAGGAGAGGGAAAGTGGAAATAAAACCTAGAATTCAGAGTCTCTTTAGGAAATTCCTGGCCAAGTTACTGGATTTGTTTTTCAGATGGCTGATATTACATAGAAAAGGAGAATGAATAAGGCATATTAATGTGTTCCTTTAGAAAAACATCTGATTAAATATTTTGCCTGCCTATAACATTACTCTGGAATCTTGACTGCTTCAGGATCTTAGAGTTTAAATTCTATTCTGGAAAACTTATTTTTCAATGGTGGTGTCCTTATTATCTTTCAGCTTCATACTTTCTTTCCTCCAAACTATAGGCTAGGACTGGTAGTCTACAAACATTTACTGAATCTCTTACTGTGCTCTTTATACCAATCTCTGTTTTTCAGAGGTATTGGTCAAAAATCAGAAGAGGTTCAGGGAATACAGAGATGTCAATTGCTGGCTCTCTCTGATATGGCTGTGTCAGTGACTCCAGACTCCAGCTAACCAGCGGAACCCTCTCTTTTCTAAGTGGTTTCAATGACAAAAAAGACAAACTAGTTTTAGATATTCCTGTCAACATCAAGGGGTAGGTTCAGGTTCCTGAGCCCCATCCCATGGACAGCACGATCTCTGATCTCTGAATGTTTAACCTATCATTGTTTTTGCTCTTTCTGCCTCCCCATCTAATTTGTAATCTATATAACTGCATCATATTTCATCATTTGTTGTCTTACTGTCTCTGAGACTCAGGTCCAGGATCTATTCTTGAACTTGAGACATATCAATTCATTCTTCATTGTTATTTTCTGTTAGTTTGTTTTTGTTTCATTTATTAAATCCAGTAGGGCAGAAAATACACGTGTCATTTTCATATATATACCAGTCACACTTAGCACAGAGCCTGGTCTATGTTCATCAAATAAGTGTTGAAAAGCAAACAAATAAATGAAATGTTGCAATGCAAAAAAATTTATTACTTTAAAGTGATTTATGTGTGATATTATTTTCATACACAGAGATAACCACATGCACACAGTATTTTCCACTTGGTGAATGACTTTCATTATAATGACTCCATGGAAAAGGGACAACTATGTTCCACCTTCTTGAACTTGGGCAAGCTTGTGACTGGACCAACCAATAGAACAGAACATATCTAATGTGCGATGTTGTATAACTTCTGAGGCTACGTCAGAAAACACACAATGTAGGCTTTTTCTTGCTTTCTAGAACACTTTGAAGGTCTCAGCCATCTTTAATAAATCTAACTACCCTGAGGCTCTCAGATGTTGAAGAAGCCCAAATTACACAGAAAACCATTAAGTAGACACACGCCCATGGATAGCCTTAATCAAACACAGTCATTGAGTCTTCCCAGTGCACACATCAGAGATGCAACAAAGGAATCATCCAGATCAGTGTAATCCAACTATTTTTTACCTCACAGCACACTTGAACCTATAGTTAGACTATGTGACACACTTAAATTATGTTGATTAAAAAAAAAGAGTTACAAAAAGAATATACTTACTGTGCTTTGAACTTCTTTCAAAAATAATTTATTTAATGATCTTTAAAAATTTTCACAGCACACCTAAGTTTCTCTCAAGGCACACCAGTGGGCCACACTGATCTCCATGATTCTAACCCTCAGTTATATGAATCACTGTCACTCATTTAAGTGTTCCCAGTCGGATCCTCAGTTATCCCTAGAGTAGAAATAAATCATCCTCCTGTTTCTGTATGAACTTCTGATCTACAGCACACAAAATCATTATAACATTTTGGTTTTTAGTGCCTCTATTTTTTTATACTGGTTGTGAAAAATACATACACACCTGGAACAAAGTTTTATCATTTTCAAAACAACAAACAATTTTAAATGACCAAAAGTACACAAATATATCTATGAAATGTGGTGTTTTATCATTTTACTTTTAGGTAGATAAGGCTTTTCCATCAGATATTTTTCTAAAGACATACTTAAAGTATCTCTTATCTCTCTTTTTTTTTTTTTTTTCATCCTTTGTAAAATCATCCACATAGGAATAAAACTAACTTCACTTAGACAACCCAGAACTTGCAGAGATTTTCTAACGTCCTGTTTAGTACTAAGTTACCCATCTATTTTGCTCCTAGTTTTACCCCTAGCTTACTGGCAGATTCTTCTCAACTTCATGAGCTGGTTCTTACTCATCTTCTTATTCAGGTACATATCTGAGCCTGGAGGTGTCAATCCTTTTATCTTTAAGTACGATTTGAGCATAATAAAACTATAAGCCTAGCAAGTTGTAAAGCTGATGAAAAATAGTACATAAGGAACATATCTTGCAAAGAATACCCCACTTATAGCCATCCTCCATCCATCACTGGATTTTTAAGCATTATTTTCCTCTTTTAAGAAATACGGCAAATCTTTATTATATTGTTGTTAGGTATAAAGTGTATATATGCATTTTAAAATAGTTTTTATTATTACACATATTTAGTTTTTATATGTGAACATTGTTTAACTACTTGGTTGATTATGAAATGAAGAATAATTTTCCATTACATTTACTGAAGAATTAAATACCATTTTCTATTAAAAAACTTTTTATTTAGCACCAAAATTTTTAGATTGAATTAAAGTAATTATGTGAAGAATAACTATATTGGCTGCCAAGTCTGTTTATAGCATTAAATTCATGCATATGCATACAAAGTCAAAAACTTGAGCCAAAATGTGAAGGTGTTAAAATAAGCCTTATTTAGGCTTAGTGACTGTACTAATATAGTTCCTGCATGGGGATCCAATAATAATGATGGACTGCTACAATTTGGATTTGTGAAAATCCTATAAACCAGAATTAAAAAATAATAATAATAATTTGGCCAGGCTTGGTGGCTTGCACCTGTGATCCTATCACTGTGGGAGGCTGAGGTGGGAGGATCGCTTGGGTTCAGGAGAGTGAGAACCCCATCTCTACTAAAAATAGAGAAAAATTAGCCAAGCCTGGTAGTGGGTGCCTGTAGTCCCAGCTACTCAATAGGCTAAGGCAAGAGGATGGCTTGAACCCAAGAGTTTGTGTTTGCTCTGAACTATGATGATGCCAAGACACTCTACTCAGGGTGATAGGGTGAAACTCTGTCTCAAAAGAAAAAAAAAAAAAAAAAAAAAAAAGCAACATTAACTTATCTTATAATCAACCGGGTGATATAATAAGGCTGGAAAATAGCAAAGATATTTTAAAAGTTTATTTTGTTATCAAACTTTGATTGGCTATATTTTATTGTTACTTTAATATTATTTCTCCCTAGTATTTTTTACTTTTTCCTACTTATACACTTCGTATTGATTTCTTCAAGTTATTTAATTAAATATAACTTTTGAATCAGTTTGTTAATATCTTAGAAATAGGTTTTGCCTATTCTTTACCCTGCTATTTGCTTCTATGTGAGTCTTCTGAACAATGCTGTAAGTCTCAAACTTCAAAGGAAAAACTTTTCTCTCTCTCTCCTTTTCTCAAATGTAATTAAGTAGTTTTATTTTCAGCAGGGGCTCAAGTTAAATGTGCTTCCACACAATTGACAAGGCAAGTATGGTGCCTACTTCTCATTCCTTCAAAGAATCTGCTAAATTACCCTTAGCATCTCTTTGTTTAACTACATTCCCATGTATCCTATAGAGTTTATTTTCAAGGAACATTTGACAAGAAGTATTCTTTAATGCTTTGCTTGCCTGCTCTTTTAGTAGCATCAGTCTTGAACTCCCACTGCCCTACAAATTGTATTTCTTCAGGCAATGTGACTTTTTCAACTAATTCTCTTTTACAATGGAATAAATTAAGTAAGCAAAAACAGCCTATAGTGCAAAACACTAGGCAGTGATTAATCAATGATACATTTGCATGTATTTGAAAGAAATACTGAAGAAACAAGAACAAAAGATATTTAGAGATTTTGGCAACTAAGATATGGCATCTGAGACCAAATTTCTAATTTAAATGTTTTAAAATCAATGACTTGGATCTTTATTTTGTAAAAAGAGTATATTTTATTTCTCTATAAAGCGTTAGATGAAACTGCCAATGTTAATTTCTCAATGAGGACAGATTTTTTTCTTTTTCCTGCTGATGACTTATCATTTGATTGATTCTAAAAGTATAAATATTGTTACAGAACATAGTAGCAGGTTTTGATGTAATATTGAGTCCTAATTCACATTTGGCTCTAATTGGGGAATAACTAATAAAGAAAAAATGCACTGATCTTAAAAAAAAAAAAAAAGTATATTTTAGAAATATCACAATTTATTCAGGTTATATTTTTAAGATATTTGACATTATAAGGATAATAATCTTGAAAGGTAATCTTTTTGTGATACCATCCTATCATGAAATGAAGGGGTTTTTTTTGTTTGTTTGTTTTGTAGTTTTTGGCCATGGCTGGGTTTGAACCCACCACCTCCGACATACATGGCCAGTGCCCTACTCCTTTGAGCCAAAGGTGCTGTCCTGAAATGGAGTTCTTGAAATGACGCAGTATAGTAAGAGATAAAAAATTAGTGGCCAGTAGGAAAGGTGAATTCAAATTTCTTTATATTACATATTAAATCTAAGGACTAGAAAGGTGGTTATTCTCAAAATCAGGACTAAAATTTAGATTTTTAATAGTCTCGTGATTTTCTCAGGGAAGAGCAGAAAAGACAAATCAGTTCTTGGATTTTTGTTTCTTTACATGTTCCTTGATTCACCAGACAATACTTAAATTAATTGGATTTCCTCAAAGTATAGTGTTGGTAAATACTGCCACCATTTAAATAATAATCATATTAGTAATAGTCTAGCCAATGAGTAATCAGTGTTCTCTGGTAATATAAGATATGAAATATTTAATAATAGAATAGTTGTAATTAATGATAACTAGCAAATTTTAGTAACTCAAAACAAACCTTAGTGACTCAATCAAACAAGAGTTTGCTTACATCACAAACTTTCACAGTCTAAGAAGTACTCCTGCTTGAGTTTCTAACAAAGGTCTTAAGGCTCAGGCATTTTCAATGTGTCAATTCACTACATGAGAATTCTTTGCTTTCAACCATAAGTAGGGAAAAATAAGCAGAATATTTTAGAGCTAGGCGTTCAGGGGATAAACATCATAATCATACTTAAATATGTGAAGTGATGACATGTCATTTTCTTACATGCTCAAGGAAAAATAGTGGTTTGGGTATAAACAATAATGAGGCAAGCTATATAGGTGTATGTAGTTCAAGGTCAGTAATAAAACTATTTTTATATAAATATTTTGTAATTAAAATTCAAAAATAAAAGGTATTTTGGAAGAATGGAACAGATATTTATTGGATAAAATTCATAACTGTTGATTTCCAGCTCAGAGAGAGAATTCATAGTATACTGATAAATTTATATTTGTAAGAAAAAATACTTAAACATGTCCATTAATAACAAAGCCATTTCATGTGAAATAAAAATCAATAAAATTCAAATTAATACCTGAAGATAAAAGTATAAAAGTAAAAGAAGCACTAACTTTTTATTTATGGACATTGAACTCTGAAAATTCAGTAAAACATGCTGTGCCTCACAATAATAAATGCATACACTTACCTTCCTAAAGAACCCCATTGTTTTCTCAGGAATGACCTCCAAATGATGTTTTTCTTATAAAAACACATAAAAGGCTTGAAAAGGAAGGGGGCAGGAATATAAATAGTTATTTCTTACTTTCTTTCCTAACACTAACTGCCGAGAGGCTGAAAATTTTACCGATGAGAAGGGGAAATAAACATTCTGAACCAACCTCCATAATCTGGGTGCACTTGGGATCAGCTCTGAGTAAAACTGATCTAGCTTTAAAAGGTGAAATGTTAGATAATATATTTGATCTATATTTTATTTCCAGTGTATAATATATCAATGCTTAAATTGCTGTCCATAGCATTGCTGTATCATTTTATTCTTTTCCTTTTGGGAACCAATACATGTGCAACAGACACAATGATAATACCCCATAGCTTTTTAATATTGTGTCTTATTTTCCTATAATTTTTTTTCTATTGTGCTTGAGATTGGTTAATTTCTATTGACTTTTGAGTTCAGCTTTATGTGCTGTATCCAATCAGCTGATAATATTGTCAAAGGATTTTCCCCTAGTTAGTATAATATCCATTGGACTCCTATTTGTAGTTTCTATAAGTCTACTGAAATTTCCTGTCTATTCATGTGTAAGAATGGAAAATTTTAGTTGGCCCTAGACCAGGCATGTTACAAGGTGTCTACCCCACATAAGCCCCATGTTCCAGGAAATAGCCCGTCCAGGGCTCCAGA
>CAUYPK010099469.1:0-35160 GCA_963574355.1 Loris lydekkerianus | reverse complement strand
CCTCTTCGCAAGGATCTTGCCCTTAACTTGTTTGTTTACAACAATGCCAACAGCATGCTGGGTAACATTGTAGACTCTTCCAGTTTTGCCATGGTAACATTTGTGTGGCATGCCTTTTTGAACAGTACCCATTCCCTTGATGTCTGCAATATCACCTTTCTTGTAGATTCGCATATATGTGGCCAAAGGAACAACTCCATGTTTTCTAAGAGGCCTAGAGAACATGTATTGGGTGCCTCTCCTCTTTCCATTTGTGTTTGTCATTTTGGTGAATTACTGGAAGATAGTGTCTCCAGCTAAAGAGCTACTCCCTTCATTCTAAACAACCTGCAGTGAGCTAATGCTTAATACTTTATTTAGTAAATAATTGAAAATGAATTAACTGAACCAAGATGTCATGGTTATTACAAGAAAGGTTCTATGCATAAGCTGTTCCCTCCAGCCCTGCCAGCATTCCACGCACGAAAGGAGGTGGCTTCAACTCCCATTAATTTCTGATGGAAGCAGGAAAGACATGGGGGCTCATGACCTGTGTCCCTTGCTGACCAGAGACTCTCTTGTGGTCATAATGGGTCACAGACAGCCCTCTCCGACTTCTCATTCCCTCCCTTCAGTATGCTTTCAATAAATTTGAATGAATGAGTGTGGATACAAGAAAGGTGGGCTCTAAAACTGAAGTTTCTCTGTGAGATCTAGAACTCTTCAGAGTTAATAGGAATCAACAACCCCAGCAGGTTAGAAATGCCCAGAGGTGTGTTGTCTAGAAGAAGCCAGTACTTCAGGCTTCATTATCTCTACCTCCAGTGCAGGGATCAGAGCCCCAAGCCTGGGGACAGAGCTGAGCCCCATGTTTCTCCAGAGCTTCCTGAAAAGTATAACGCACAGGGGCAAACCCTTCCTCTGAAGTGCTCTGTATGACACATCCAGCTGGTGGTTTGGAGAACATAACCCAAGACTGTCTGAGGGTGAAGGTGGAGCCCTGAACTTGGAGACTCCAGGGTCTCTGGCTCGTGTGTATCAGCCAGGGCGGAGAGGGATTATGAATGGTCAGAGACAGCAGTTGCTCATTTGGAAAAGGGAAAGCTTGAGCATTCCGGAACATTACCCCTTTATACTTTCCTGACTTTTTGTAATGGATACGTGGGAAATGAAAACCCTTCCAGCTCTCCCTTGTCAGGATATCCAGAAAGATCCAGTCTGTAGCAGCTGTCATGTTTTAGTTCATTGCATCAGGGGTTAAGTAAAAGGAATCCTAATTTTCTAATTTGGGCCAATCTCCTGGCCAATTTTAGAGACTTGACCATCTACCACAAAATAGTACATCTCAAGACCATTCCAAGCAAGAGATTTTGTCCAAATAACCTCCTATTATTGCAGATCTTGCCTCTAAACAAGAAAAGAAGCTCCTAAAAGGATCTTACCTTCCCAGTCTTCCCAGTTAGTTTCTTATTCTTCTGTGGAGGGTCAGCCTGGAGCATGCAACAGGAAGGTAAGCAGGGGGACTCTGGAGATGGGACGATCTCAAGGCTTTGCTTCCATTAACATGGTTTTATCTGCCATTGGCCAAAGTTCTGGGGGAAGCTTTTTCCAGTCACTGCCTCCCTACTCCACCCCGCTTCTC
This sequence comes from Loris lydekkerianus, assembly GCA_963574355.1. NCBI lineage: Eukaryota > Metazoa > Chordata > Mammalia > Primates > Lorisidae > Loris > Loris lydekkerianus. The sequence goes on along the minus strand of CAUYPK010099469.1, from coordinate 33,539 downwards.
CTAGATCAGGAGAGTCACTCAGGAGCAAGCATCCAACAACAGTGGCATATTTTGAGAGCCTAGAAGTGGAAGGGGGGCATCTTCCTGGGGGAGGACTTTCACTATAGTGAGAAGCCAGGCTGGAGAGGCCTGAGGTACCCTCTGCACAGGTGGGTGGGGGAGTGGGGAGAGCTGGGGTGTGGATGCCTCTTTCTCATGCCCAGGGATCAGCAGCATGAATCAGCTGGGGGGATTCTTTGTGAATGGTCGGCCCCTGCCTTTGGACACCCGGCAGCAGATTGTGCAGCTGGCAGTCAGGGGGATGCGGCCCTGCGACATCTCACGGAGTCTTAAGGTAGTGTGTGAGGGCCTTCGTGAGCAGGGAGAAAAGGCTTCTCTGAAGGCAAGAGGCTGGGGCTGCTGCAGACTCTGAGGGCTTTGGGGGGCTTGTGTTACTTCCCTAGAAGATCCTCTTGGAGGTTGGGTAGGGTTGCTTCAGGCTCTCAGAAGTGAGATTAGACTCTCAACTTCATGGCATGGTCTAGTAAGTTTCACTTTGTCTTGTAACCACCTTTTGTTCTAGAGACACTCACTCTTCTGCCCATTCTGATTCACCCATCCCTGCTTCTCACCCAACTCAGGTATCTAATGGCTGTGTGAGCAAGATCCTAGGGCGTTACTACCGCACAGGTGTCCTGGAGCCCAAAGGTATTGGGGGAAGCAAGCCCCGTCTGGCCACACCCCCTGTGGTGGCTCGTATTGCCCAGCTGAAGGGTGAGTGCCCAGCTCTCTTTGCCTGGGAGATCCAACACCAGCTTCGTGCTGAAGGGGTTTGCACCCAGGACAAGACTCCTAGTGTAAGTAACCCCCTGTTCTGGGGCTGGCAAGCAGGCTCTCTGGGGAGAATAGAAGTTCTTCTAACTTGGCAATGTGGGCATGCCAGGCTGGCGGGAAGGATTCCTGGGCCCTTCTAACCCATAAGTTTCTCTTCTAAAAAGTGGTGGTGGAGAGAAGAGGCTGCTCTTGGGAACAATATGTGGGTTGAGACAGAAGGGAAGAAATGATCTTGGGGTGAATGTTCTCACGATGCAACTCTGGGTCTGTGTACCATCCTCTCACTCTCACTCAACACCCTGATGTCTCAGGTGTCTTCCATCAACCGAGTCTTGCGGACACTGCAGGAGGACCAGGGACTGCCCTGGGCACAGCTCAGGTCACCAGGTGGGTCTTGGAGTTGCCTCCAAGGATACTCAGAGCCAAATCTTCAGCATTTTACAGTTCTCAAAGTCCCCATTCTTGGAGCACCCTCATAACAACCCAATAAAGGGGGCACAGACAAGGAGTCTTATTCCCTCCCAGAAGTAGAAAACTGAAGCTCAGAGAAGTTAAATGACTTACTCAAAGTCACCAGCTAGTTGATGGTAGGGCCTGGAAGTGAAACCAGGTCCCCAACCCCCTGGGTTCTTCTGAGGAAGAGGCAGAACTGTGTGTTTCAAATCCTTCCTCTGTCTTGTGCACAGCTTCTTAGAGCATCCTTCATATTATTTGGGACCACACAAACCTGGACCAATCCTGCTGCTATTTCCCCATCGAACAATAAGAGTGGACCCCACCAAGGCATTGAGTGTATTTCTCACCAAGTACTCTTATGGCCATCTTCAAGTGACTGTGAACACTCCAAGCAGCTCAGCTGTGCTCTTGCACCCATTTCTTCCCCTGGCATAGGCATAGGCACTAAGTGACCCCATCTGATCAGAGGAATTATGGTTACAAACTTCCATAAGCTATTGTTCTCCTTTACAGCTATTTTGGCTCTGGTTCCTCCCAATCCCCAAAGTGGCTCTGAGGCTACCCAGGGTCCCCACCCAGGGGCTGGCCACCGGAATCGGACTATATTCTCCCCAGGCCAAGCAGAGGCACTGGAGAAAGGTGCTGGGCTGGGGCAGATGGCAGATCAGAGGGTGTTTGGGGTGACATGGCGAGAACAGCCTGAAGTCTGGGGGTGCAGACGGTGGGTAGACCTGCCTGGGGAGGAAGGCAGTTTAGGGTGTGACAGGTGAAGAGCAGGGCCAGGGAAAACTTGTCCCTTGTGCCTTTGCATGAGCCCTGATCTCTGCAGAGTTCCAGCGTGGGCAGTATCCTGATTCCGTGGCCCGTGGAAAGCTGGCCGCTGCCACCTCTCTGCCGGAGGACACGGTGAGGGTGAGTGAGCCCTGCGGCACAGCACGGTGTGCACAAACCACAAGGAGGAGTCTGTGCCAGGAGTCTGTGCTGGCCAGGACTTCAGGTTCCGATGAGGTGGAGAGGAAGCAAGAAGGGGAAACAGCTACTCGGGAGGCTGAGGCAAGAGAATCGCTTAAGCCCAAGAGTTGAGGTTGGTGTGAGCTGTGACGCCACAGTACTCTACCAAGGGCGACATAGTGAGACTCTAAAAAAAAAAAAAAAAAAGGAAAAAGAAGGTGGAAACAAAGTTGTTTGGAAAAAAATCGGAGATGAGACCCTCCTCACTCCCTTTCTGCATATTGCTCTCCTCTGCTCCCCACCCCAGGCCTCTGGCTTGAGGAAGGAGCCGGAGAGCAGGGGTTAAAGTGCGGAGGAAGGACGTGAGGGCTGAGGAAGAGCCGCGTTCTGAGACAGGAACTCATGGCGAGAGCAGGTGCTGGGCGGCAGAAAGCACAGCAGCCTTGTTCTCGTCCTCCCTCAGGTCTGGTTTTCCAACAGAAGAGCCAAATGGCGCCGGCAAGAGAAGCTCAAGTGGGAAATGCACCTGCCAGGTGATTTCTCTGCTCGCGCATCCCTCCCACACGTACTCAGCACATTCCACAAGCCAGGCCCTGGGTCAGGTGCTGGGCACACACAGTCCCTTTCTTAAGGGCTGCCCGTTCCCAGCGCCAACCCTGGGATTCAGTCCTCCTTCCCTGTTCCCCATGGCCCTGCCTCGTGGAGGGCTGTTTAGAGCTGTAACATCCTCTCCTCCCAACCCTGCCAGAAATTACTGCCCTTCCTAGAACCTCCCTACCTTTCACTGCCTTCCTGCTCCCCCCCACCAAATCTCCCCACCAAATCCTCCCTCTGAGTGGAGCCACCTTCACCTTACAGGTGCTTCCCAGGGTCTGACTGTACCGCAGGTTTCCTCACGGATCATCTCTGCACAGGTACTCCAGAGGAGGAGGGCTTGCTGCTTCTCTCATTTCTAGGGAAGGCTTGAGCTAGGATCCATGACTCCCTGGGCCCCACGGTGCACATTTCTCGAAAGTGCCATCCACATAGTCTATGTGAATGGTGTCCTCTGGAGTTGTGCAGGATGCAGCCTGGGTGATCCCACGTCTTCTGAAGAGGAAGCCTCACTAGCAACTGAGGGCCTCCTCTGACTGTTTCTAGCAGGCCTGTGGCAGTGTGCCCACAGCAGCTCTGCCTGCTCTGGAACTACTGGATCCTTCCCGCTGTCAGCTATGCTGGGCAATGGCACCAGATGGATTTCTGAGTGACAGTCCACCCCAAGTTGGACTCAAACCTTGTTGGGGTAAGAACTCAGGCCAGGCCTCAATCCTGAAAGGTGTGAGGAGGATCTGTGGGAACTCCTTGACCTCCGGAGGGCATGGATCTCCAGTTGAGATCATCAAATCAACCTTGATAAAGTTCTCCTCATTTCTTGCATGGCCCACAAAGTCAGGGAGACTAGTACCCCCTTGAATCTGTAGCACCACTGACAGGAACAGCGGGTAAAGGGGGGTTGAAGTGGGATTCAAGTGTGCACAATAAGGGTAGGCAACTGAGGTCTCAGCCCCTGCCCTAAAGCTGCTTTGAGGGGTGGGGCAGGAACGGTAAGCCAAACTCCCTTCTCCTTGTCCTTGCAGGATACTTTTCCCCACAGCCGAGTTCCCAAGACTCAGCAGTACTTTGTTGTCCTCGTTGGTGCCCCTCAGGCCCTGCTCAGGCCTGGTTCCCTGCTACTGTAAGACCTGGGATGAGGCAAGAGGCCCTGCCTGGGAAGGAGATGGAGTAGGGGGCATCTAATACTGCCAATGCACTGTCGCTGCTTCCTCCTTCCTGTGGTCTCCCCTTCATGTGTGTGGACCTTGCCTGACCCTGCCACCTGATTGGAGGGGCTGGTGGAGCAACACCCACCTGGGTCTCACATTGACCTTAAGAGGCATTTACACTGCAGTAATAACATTGTTGATTAGCAGTGGTTCTTGTCATCCATCATGTTCTCCCCATGAGCACCCCTATGCCCACCCCTGTATTTAACAATTATAAACAGTTGGCTCTGTGCCTGTAGCTCAAGTGGCTAAGGCACCAGCTACATACACCAGAGCTGGCAGGTTCAAATCCAGCCTGGGCCTGCCAAACAATGACAACTACAATAAAAAAAATAGCCGTACATTGTGGCAGGTGCCTGTAGTCCCAGCTACTTGGGAGGCTGAGGCAAGAGAATTGCTTAAGTCCAGGAATTGGAGGTTGCTGTGAGCTGTGATGCCATAACACTCTACCCAGGGTGGCAGCTTGAGGCTCTGTCTCAAAAAAAAAAAAAAATTATGAACGGTTGTGCCATCATCTATCTATACCTATTGTCTAATCAATATGTATATGTATCTAATTGATGTGTTTGCCTACATATCAATGCATCTATGTACTCATATGTGTATCCATGCATGTATCTACCTGTCGTGGTGTCTGGGTGCTCATGTGCCCACACATATGTGCACGTGCACAAACACACACTAATATTTCATGGCACTTCATTCCCAAGTCTTCCAGCACGTGTCACTAAAAATAAGGATTTTTTTTCTTAACTAACCACAGTACCTTATCTACAGCTAAGAAAATTTGCTTTAATTCCTTAATCTAAGAAAAATAGACATCAATTATGTATCAAATACATAATTGCATATGTATTTTTTGTCATAGCAGTAAATAAATACAATTTTTTTCATATTCTGCTTTTCCACTTATACATGCTCCAGGGTTCTCTTGGTTCTTCTTGGCAGTGAGTTCCAAATCTTCTCAATTCTGTCCTCCTGCAGAGAAAGCTCTAGGCCCCTCCTGGGAAGTCTTGGCATTCAGGGAAAAGGAGGAATATGGGGAAAAGAAGGTGAAGAAGGGAATATTCAGAAAGGAGCATGGGCTCATCCCTCCAGATTCTTTTCCTTTTGAGAGGCAGGGGGAAATAGATAATGATGGTGGGAAAAGGGATAGGAATGGGGAGTGATGACATGTCTACTCCCATTTGGGGACAGGAACTGACCTTGGTGTTCTTCAAGAGGTCTCTTGATTATCAAATACTCTCGAGCTGTGCTGTTCAAGAAGCAGCCACCAATCACCTGTGGCTATTTAAATGTAATTGCAATCAAACCAAATGAACAATTCAGCTCCTCCAGCTCCTCACTGACTACACTAGCCACAGTTCAAATGCCCAACAGTTTACATGTGGCTCATAGCTGAGTTTGATGGCAAGAATTATGGAGCCTTTCTAATAAGTGAAGAAAGTTCTATGGGACCACAGGGTTCTAGAATGAAATCTCAAGGAGAACAGAGCATACTCTGCTTCTGCTCTGCCTTCTCTATTTCAGGCTTAAAGGCCAAGGCAGAACTGTCTAGGGACATAGTTGAGGGACATAGTTGAGGTTTTATTGGGGCGACAAAAATAAGACAGTGCAGCCTGAGAATAAGCCATGCAGTTTGGTGACAGGAGTGATGTTGGCAGCAGACGGAACTACTCAGCAGAGGCCCCATGCCTGGCCACTTATGGGGAACCTGGCATAAGACTCTGTGTGTGTGTGTGTCTTGCACATGCTTGTAATATCCCCTTGCACACACATGCCCAGGCATCTGAGTGTGTATGGTAGTCTCCCTTATCCATGGTTTAGCTTTCTGGGTTTTAGTTACCTGTGGCCAACAGCAGTCTGAAAATATTAAATGGAAAATACCAGAAATAAACAATCCATAAGTTTTAAATCACATGCCATTCTGAGTAGCACAATGAAATCTCACATCCTCATCCTGTCTACTTTGCTACCCACCTGCTAGTCACTTGAGTAGCCACAGTCCCGGTTATCAGATCATCTGTCATGGCATCGCAGTGCTCGTGTTTAAGCAACACCTATTTAACTTAATAATGGCCCCAAAGTACACCAGTAGTGATGCTAACATTGTTATAATTGTTCTATTGTTAGTATCTTACTGCCCCTAATTCATAAATCAATCTTTATCATAGGTATGTATGTTTAGGAATGTTGTGTATATATGTAAAGCATTCGGTACCATTAGTGGTTCAGCATCTGCTGCAGGTCTTGAAATGAATCCCTTGAAGATAAGGGGAGACTACTATTTATGAATTCATGGGGTTCTGGGGAAGAGATTCTGTATTAAACAACCTCTAAGGTCCTATCTCTCTGAAAAGTGTATACCTCTGCACATCTTAGCTTGTTCTTAATGCTGTCTAGGAAAGAAGATTCCCTAGTCTCTGGTATTCTCGACTTTCACTTATTGGATTAATTTTTTTAAAGTTCTTTTCTATGTCTTGGGGAACAATATCACCTGAGGTCATTTTTCTCCACCCAGACTGAATCTCTGTCATGTTTGGGTTTCAGCCTTCTCTTCTCAATGGATCTTAAAACTAGGCATTTATTATGATAAATGCAATTTTTTCAAAGTGGTGGACAAGCATTACTGTATTTGAGAACAATTTAGGAGGCAATGTGGATGCTGTTTTAAATAATATTGAGTCAAAAGTAAGAAAATGATTTTCTTTTCATCTCCCCTTTAATTCTGGTTATATCCAGTTTCATTTTGGTCATTGTCTCTTTAATCATTGTTAATCTCCTTTATCAACAAAGGGAAAGGAACCTCAAGCTCTTAGCCTCAGGCCAGGAAGGAAAATCTTACTAGGATTTAATAACATCACTTTGTCATCATTATACAGGCATACCTCATTATACTGTGTTTTTTATAAATTGAAGGTTTGTTGTAAGTCTATCAGCACAAGTTTTATAATAGCATGTGCTCACTGCATGTCTCTGTATCACATTTTGTTATTTCTTGCATTATTTTAAAACTTTTTCATTATTATTAAATCTGCCCTAGTATCCTTACTGTTACTATTGTAATTATTTTGGAGATGCCATGACTCACACCGTGTAAAATGGTGAACTTAATTGATAAATGTTGCATGTATCTTTTTTTTTTATGTTGCTTGTATTCTAATTACACCATCAAATGTCTGTTCCCAGTTTTCCTCTCTTGCTCCTCCAGCCTCCCTATTCCCCAAGACAAATGAAATTAAGCCAATTAATAACCCTACAGTGACCTCCTAGTGTTCAAGTAAGAATCACATTTCTCTCACTTTACATTAAAAGCTAGAAATAATTAAACTTGGTGAAGAAGGCAGATTGAAAGCCAATACAGGCCAAAAGCTAAACCTCTTACCCCCGTTAGCCAAGTTGTGAATGCAAAAGAAAAGCTCTTGAAGGAAATAAACACTGCTACTGCATGGAACATATGAATGATAAGAAAGAGAAGCAGCCTTATTGCTTTTAGTGGTCTAGATAGATCAAACCAGTCACAATATGTCCTTAAGCCAAAGCTTAACCCAGCTTAACTCCTGACTCTCTTCAAGTCCATGAAGGCTGAGAGAGATGAGGAAGCTTCAGAAGAAATGTCTGAAGGTAGCAGAGGTCCTGACATTTAAGGGCAGCAGCCATCACTATAACATAAAAGTACAAGGTGAAGCAGCAAGTACTGAGGTAGAAGCTGTAGCAAGTTATCCAAAAGATCTAGCTAAGATCACTGGTGAAAGGTGCTACACTAAACCACAGATTTTCAATGTGGACAAAACAGCCCTCTTTTGGAAGAAGATGCCACCTAGGACTTTCCTAGCTAGAAAGCAGAAGCCAATGCCTTGCTTCAAAGCTTTGAAAGACAGGTAGACTCTCTTGTTAGGGGCTAATGCAGCTAGTGGCTTTAAATTGAAGCCAATGTTCATTTATCATTCTGAAAATCCTAGGTACCTTAAGAAAAATGCTAAATCTATTCTTCCTGCACTCTAGAAAAGAGAATAACAAAATCTAGATTACAGTCATCCATTTACATCATGGTTTATGGAACAATTTAAGCCTACTGTTGAGACCTACTGCTCAGAAAAAAAGATTTCTTTCAAAATATTTCTGTTCACTGACAATGTGTTTCATTACCCAAGAGATCCGATGGTGACATACAGGGGATTAATATTATTTTCATATCTGTTAACATAATATTCATTCTGTAGCCCCTGGATAGAGGAGTAATTTCAACTTTCAAGTCTTATTACTTAAGAAATTTATTTTGTAAGGCTATAGCTGCCATTGAAAGTGATTCCTCTGGTGGATCTGAGCAAAGTAATTAAAAACCTATTGGAAAGGATTCACCATTCTAGATGCCTTAAAGGAGATGAATAGTGCTACTCCAGAACATTTGTGATTCACAGGAGGAGGTCAAAGTATCAACCTTAACAGGAGTTTTGAGGAACCAGATTCTAACCCTCATGCATGACTTTGAGGGGTTCAAGACTTCAGTGGAGGAGGGAATTGCAGATGAGGTGGAAATAGGAAGAGAACTAGAATTAGAAGTGGAGCCTGAAGAAGTGACTGAATTTCCACAATGTCATGATAAAACTTCAACAAGGAAGGAGTTGCTTCTTATGGATGAAGTGGTTTCTTGAGATGAAATCTACTCCCCGTGAAGGTGCTATGAACATTGTTGACATGACAACAAAGGATTTAGAATATTTCATAAACTTAGTTGATAAGGCAGCAGTACATGTTGAGAGGATTGACTCCAATTTTGAAAGAAATTCTACTGTAGTCAAACGCTATCAAACAGCATCACACCCTACAGAGAAATCATTAGTATAAAGGAGAGTCAATCAATGTGGCAAACTTCATGTTGTCTTATTTTAAGAAATTGCCACAGTCACCCCAACCTTCAGAGAAATCATTACTATAAGGGAGAGTCAATCAATGTGGCACACTTTATGTTATCTTATTTTAAGAAATTGCCACAGTCACCCCAACCTTCAGCAACCATCATCCTGATCAGGCAGCAGTTATCAACATCATGGCAAGACACTCCAACAGCAAAAAGATTATAAATCCTTGGAAGGCTCAAATGATCATTAGCATTACTATTTAGCAATAAAGTGTTTTTTTTTGTTGTTGTTGTTTTTTTTGGTGACAGGGTCTTGCTTTGTTGCCTGGGGTAGAGTATGGTGGTGTCATAGATCACTGCAATCTCAAACTCCTGGGCTCAAGCAATCCTCTTCCTTCAGCTTCCTGAATAGCTAGGGCGACAGACATGTGCCAACACACTCAGCTAATTAAAAAAAATTTTTTTTTTTTTTTTTTTTTTTTTTGCAGAGATGGGTCTTACTATGTTGCTCAGCTGGGGTCTTGAACTCCTAGACTTAAGCCATCCTTCCACTTTGGCCTCCCAAAGTGCTGGGATTACAGCATGAGCCACCATATCCAGTCTTCCAAGTATTTTAAAATTAAGGCATATACATTGGGTTTTTTAGACACAGTGCTACTACACACTTAATTAGACTATAGTATAGCTTAAAGATCACTTTTTTAAAAAAATAGTATCCTACTTTTTTAATCCAGGGTAGAGTATAGTGGTGTAATCATAACTCACTGTAGCTTTGAACTTCTGGGTCAAGCAATCGTCCCATCTCAGCCTCCCAGGTAGCTGGGCCTACAGGCAGGCATCTCCTCTCCTGGCTAATCTTTTCTACTTTTAGTAGAGATGGGCTTCTGCTCTTGCTCATGCTGGTTTCGAACTCCTGACATCAAGTGATCCTCCACCTCAGCATCCCAAAGTACTAGAATTATAGGTACGGGCCACCACACCGGGCCGTAAACATAACTTTTATATGTACTGGGAAACTAAAAAATTCCTGTGACTCATTTTATTATGATATTTGCTTATTGCAGTGACCTGAAACTGAATGCACAATGTCTCTGAGGTATGCCTGTATTTATTTCTATAGTGACTTTTCATTTATGGCAAGTGATTCTGGTTTTCCATTTTAGGATAATGATAAAAATATGCCTTTCTAAACAAATATATTTAGGAGTATATGCCAATAAAAACATTAATAGAGCAGATGGGAGGTAGCTAAAGGCCAAAATTATGAAGACAGTGACAGAATGACAGGCATTTTAGAAATCCTGCTTTGGTGGAAAGAGTAGTGGGCATTACAGTCAAAAGATATGAATTAGAGTCCTAGCTCTGTTGTGATTGTCATGGAACAATGGGAAAATCCCTTCAGCTTCCTGTAAAAGGTGAGAAGTGGTGAAGGAAATACTCCTCTCACTGGATCAAAGGTAATGACTGTATAGGGAAGTTTGGTAAACTATGGTAGAGGAGGTGGGAGAGACTATACAGTCAGAAGGCATTCCTACTATTACCTTATGCCCTCAGGATTAATAATCCTTCCTTCTTTCTAAATCAGAACCACATTTCAGTTTACAATTGGATTCTGAATCCTTAGGGGCAAGGCTGGCTCTTCATGGAGCCATTGGGAAAACAACGTAGTTCTAGATGGGGATGGGGATGGATCAGTAGAAGAACCAGGGTACTATTTACTTTCCCCTCTTCTGGAAAGAAAATAGAGCAGCCAGGGGCCTCAATCTCCATCCTCATTCAAACCCCTGCTCTGTACTGAGTTTGATTCACACCAGGATCTTTGAGGTGGCCTGTTGTTTTGTATTATTCCTTGAAACGGGTGTTTTGCTAAACTGGGTAGGAAAAGTTGTATAACAGATATTCTTCTCTTGGATCTTGACTCGGGGGTTCCTGTTCTGTTTGGTGTAGTAGTTTTTCCTGGAGGATTTGGATTTTGATAAGTGGTCTCCCATTGAGCTGTGGAGGAGAGAGGAAATAGAATCCTTCAGCAATCAGTCAATCCTTTGTTGATCACTGGCTTTTAGAACACTGGATAAAATCCTGTGGGAAAAGAAAGAATAAAGTGATTTGTCCCATTCTTGATGAACAAGTTAATTTACAGGAAAAGGCTTCGTTGCTCTTGATTTCAGCTCTGTCTGATGTCAAAACTGAAGTGCTTTCTGCAACAAGCAAGGACAGGGAGGTTGACTGTGAAGGGAAAGGACTAAGAGCAAAGAGGTGCCCTGAAGAGAGTGGATGAGGAATGATGGGAGGCAGCATCTAAAGAAGGCAAAGTTGGTGTGGCCATGACACTGGCTGGGGCCCGATCTCATGGTAGGGAGCTGTGCTGGGGAGCCTGGGAAGCCATACTAATGCTGGTGAACAGCCTAGAACTGAGGGGTGGTGGTGATAATCATGAAAGAAACATTCAAGAGGCATGTTTAGGAAATATTCCAAAATTTTCAGGGTTTGGTGAAGGAAGAGAAAGGGAGGACGAAGAGATGGTGCTGAGGTCTTAAGCCTGAGCACTGGGAAGGTGGAATGTCAGGGGATGGCAGCAAGAAGAAAATTGCCTTAGGAGGGAAGGCCGATTTCAGCTATGTGAATTTCAAGGGACTGACTTTGAAAAAAAAAGTCAACTGTCCATCAGGAGGTTGGAAGGAGATGACATAGGAGTTCAGGAGGAGGATCAGGGCTGGAGATAAATGCCTTAGAGTCATCTGTTCCCCAGGGATCTGGGGTAAGGATAGAAAGTGCATAGGATCAAAATCATCTTTTTCTTATACACATAGTGAAAGTCATCTGTTTTTCCTGAAGATGGGGAAAAATTCTGCATCTTAATGGCATCAGAGAGAGGGATAAGAACACCTTACCTTGTCCTCTCCAGGCTTCCTTGCAAGCCCACATGTCAGTGCAGCATAATAGCAGGACACCTAGATCTGATTTCTTCTCCTCTCTCTACCAAGTTCAGATTTAGAAGCCCTCAGGGAATACACAGATTTGGAATAAATGCCTGGAGTCAATCAAATTGTGGGAAGTGGGCCTGGGAGTGCATTTTGGTCTTCCCATCACATGCCTCTTCAGCCATCTTCTTTATCCTCTCACCCTCGGCTCCTGTTACCCTGGGCCCCACACCCTTATCCTCTTTCTCTTACCTAAAATTCCCAGATACACTCTTTGGTAATGTCCTCGCTGTCTGCCAATAGGGTGCCACTGCGGTCTGCTCGCAAGTAGAAGCCATTGGGTGCCAGCACCGTGAGCAAGTTGCTCCCATGGAGCTCTATACAGAAGTTGAGGGCAAACTTTCCCCATGGGCGAAAGGTGCCAAAGGATGTTATTGACCAGAAGGATCCACCCTGTGCTGGGGAGGGAAGAGTTCAGGTTTGTGGGCCATTCCTGGAGGCAGGCCACCTGCCCATGGTGGTCCCCTCCTGCCTGTGTTGGCAGGTCTGCCTATGGAAATGAAGAAGGGTCAGCAGGGTTTCCATTGGTTTCTGTCTGCCAACCCACTGTGGGGCTTTGAAGTGTGGAAACAAACAGGAGCCCTGCTTTTCCTTTTATAATGAACAGGCCCAAAGTCTGAGCTAAGGTGGGAGCCAGACTGTGAACCCAGGGGCAGGGAAGAGGAGCCACTCACCCTGGAAATGGTAGATGCCCTGGCGGCAGGGTAGTAAATGAATGCAGTCGGGCTGGTTCATATTGCACTGTATGAGGTCACGGTCTGACGAGGAGCCCACGTACCCATAACGACCGCGTAGCGCAAGGAAGGGGCGGTTGGCTAATCGAATCCCAAATTCCTCATTTGAGCCTGAATGAAACAGGAAGGAGTTATCTGGATGGGCTGCCTCCAGATGTTTCCCCAGATGGAAGCAGGAGGGGAAGCACTAATTGCAAAGGGTGTTGCCAGTATTTTAACATTTAAAGAACACCTACTCTGGGTCAGGTCTGATGCTAAATGCACGTGAATTGTTTGTGAGAGCATCTAGTACAGTGGGGCACCCAAGAAATTTTAATATTCTTTCTTCCTTGAGATGTGTTGATTTATTCAATCCTCATGACAACTGTGTGAGGCAACAGGGTGAATATTATCTCTACTTTGACAGACTATGGAACTGAGGTGGTGCGCTCAAGTGATGACAAAAATTCAACAAATGAGAGAGTATCCAGAGCAAAATCTTCTGACACAACTCCAGGGCTTTTTTTTTTTTTTTTTTTTTTTTGAAATATCATATTCTACTTTCCTCTAAAAGCATCCCTGACTTAGAACAACCTGGCAGGAGGGCTGCTTGGCTCACCTGGAACGGTAGCATTGGCCATCAGCAGGCCATTGGCTGCAATGCCCAGGTACCGCCCATTAGAGGACTGCATGATGATCTTGCCACAGTTCCAGTGCACACGGAAGAAGGTATCGGGCTCCAAGGGGTGTCCATCAGCCATCACTGTCCTGTGGCGCCTCTGAGGAGAGGATCAGGAACAGGGACAAGGAGTAAGGGTTGGCTAGGAGCGGTGGCTCATGCTTGAGTGGATTGCCTGAGCTCTCAAGTTCGAGACCAGCCTGAGCCAGAGAGACACCTTGTCTCTAAAAAAAAATAGCCAGTTGTGGTGGTGGTGCCTGTAGGCCCAAGTACTTGGGAGCCTGAGGCAAGAGAATTACTTAAGCCCAGGGGTTTGAGGTTGCTGTGAGCTGTGATGTCATAGCACTCTGCTGAGGGTGACAAAGTGAGAGTCTCCCTCAAAAAGAAAGGAATGAGGATTGACAACTTCAGCCTTCTTCCCATCGTTTTTATTACCATATTGTCTTCTCACAGCCCACCCCCCGACCCTTTTTTTTTTTTTGAGAAAAAAAAAAGTCCTCCTTTCATTATAGAAAGCTAATTTTCTTATAAAGTTAAGCATGTGTCTATCACATGATTTAGTAATTCCATTCCTGGGTATTTATCCAAGATAAATGAAAATGTAGGCTCACAAAAAGATTTGCTCACAAACGCTCATAGAAACTTCATTCATAACAGCCCAAACTGGAAACAATCCAAGTGTACATCAACAAGTAAATGAATAAACAAATTTTGTTTATAAGTAGTATTACAGAATACTACCCAATAATAAAAAGGAATGAACTACTAATACATGCAATGTCATGGGTGAATCTTAAAACCACTGTGCTGAGAAAAAGGAGAGCATACATAAATATGTAACATACATACTGTATGGTTCTGCTTATATGAAATTTCCAAGTGTGCAAACCTAGTCTCCAGTGAAAAACGCAGGTGAGTGGTAGCAGGGGTGGAGGTAAGGAGAAGAGGAAGGATGGAGGGAAACTGCAAAGGGGCAAGAGGGAATTTTTGTGGTGATGGAAATATTCTCCAACTGTGGTATGGCATGACATGGTTGTGGGATTATATGTATTTTTCAAAACTTGCTGACTTTTATACTTAAAATAGGTGCATTTATAAAAATACCATATTATACATATTTATATATAATATACATATATGTATCTTAAATTTGCATATTTTAAATTATGCCTCAGAAAAAAAATTTTTTTTTAAAGAAGCTCCACTGAGGCTCAGTGCCCGTAGCTCAGTGAGTAGGGCACCAGCCACGTACACTGAGGCTGGTGGGTTTGAGCCCACCCTGGGCCTGCTAAACAACAATGACAACTGCAACCAAAAAATAGCTGGGCATTGTGGCGGGCACCCGTAGTCCCAGCTACTAGGGAGGCTGAGGCGAGAGAATCACTTAAGCCCAGGAGTTTGAGGTTGCTGTGAGCTGTAACTCCGCAGTATTCTACAGAGGGTGACAAAGTGAGATTCTGTCTCAATTAAAAAAAAAAAAAAAAGAAGAAGCTCCATTGAATGAAAAGGATGTGTACAAATAAGGGCCTCCCAATTCGTCTCACCATCTGCTTATCTGTCTTGAAGAAAGAGAAAGGGGGTTTGGCACCCGTAGCACAGTGTTTACAGTGTCAGCCACATACACTGAGACTGGCAGGTTTGAATCTATCCAGCTTGGGTCAGCTAAACAACCATGACGATTGCAGCAAAAAATAGCTGAGCATTGTGGTGGGCTCCTATAGTCCCAGCTACTTGGAGGCTGAGGCAAGAGAATTGCCTAAGCCCAAGAGTTTGAGGTTGCTGTGAGCTGTGAAACCACAGCACTCTACAGAGGGTGACATAGTGAGACTCTGTCTCAAAAAAAAAAAAAAAAATAAACAAATAAATAAAAAGAAAGGGTATCTAGAGAGGGAGAGCTCAGAGTTTAAGTTTTTTTTTGCTCCAAAAGGCAAGGTCTTACCTGGGCTAGGTAGCAGCCAGTGGCTGAACGAAGCTGCAAGGTGGAGTTTTCACTGTCACATTCAAACTGGAATATGGACATTGGGATTAGGCGCTCAGAGGTACCATGTACCTCACCATCTGCAGAGGAAAAAAAATGTCACTAGGAGCCTGATCTGGTCTCACTGTGGGTCTCAGTCCTTCCTCCATGCTTTATACCCAGGGCTTTCTTCCCTTCACTATTCCTTTTCACCTTATGTCAGACCATGGTAGTCTGCAGAAGACCCAGGTGACTTGCCTCTACAGTTCATAACCCTACTTTTCTGTCCCTCTCCATAGCAAAAAATGGTCCCCATGATACCCCAGAATCTTCCTTATTAGCAGATTCAAAAAATTCTTGCAGATCCCAAGCACATTTTCCTTTTTCCAGCACTCAGAACCTCTCCCTCCATGGCTGTGTTGGACCCAGCACTTACCGTAGGTGATGGAGATGAACCTCCGAGACTTTGACCTGAGGCTGACCCAGGTGGGGCAGTGCTGTAGGATGAACCACTCCTCACCCCTCATAGGACTGGAGCCCAGGCCCAGGAGCAGATGCGTGCCCTGTGGATATAACATGCCTCCTTCTCCATCGCACAGTGCCACAAGCCCTCCAGGCCGCACTTGCATGTGAAAAGCTGTCTGTGATGAGGGTTGGGAGACCAGCCGGTCTACGTGGGACAAAAAGTGGTGTGTAGAGGTCTCCAGGTGGTAGCATCCATCTTGAAAATGCAATAGGAAGCCACATTCCTCCAGGCAGGGGACTTCTGCATCCACCCAGATGCGGCCCATGGTGGGGTCAGTCCGTGCATAGCAGCGGTGGATGGGGCTGTAGAGGATTACATGGACATGTAGGGCTGGTTGGGGGGTCCACATGTGGTAAGCTGAGAGGACCCGGGAATTGCAGAACACATCCTGGCCATTGGACTCCAGATAACGACCAGAAATTAAGCACTGGAGTGTCCACTTGCTGTTACGGTGGAAACGGAGTAGGAAGCATCCATGGTGGCTGGTCCTTGGCCGGCCATAACTCACAGTGCCATCCCCCTCACACAGCAGGTAGAGCCCCTGCAAACTCTTTAGTCGTACCACGGCCTGTGTATCATGCTCATTGCTCACCAGAAGCTCCCAGGTCTGGAGGCATTGGGAGAAGAGGGAATTAAGACTGCTGAGTGTCTAAGTTGAGGAGCCCTACAACCATCACCTGGACATTACCCCAGCACCTTCATCAAGGCCAACCACTTCTGCCTCCATTACCATTAGCATTTTTGCCCTCCCAGCCAAGAGTAATTAAAGGATCTCTGGATCCCTCCATCACTGGACCATAGAGCTTCTCTAGGTCCAAAGAGAAGTTCTAGATGGCACTTTCAGAAGGTAAACCTCCCACTCCTTTCCTTGATCCACTACAATACCTAGTTTTTCAAGAAATGCTGTGGTTTAAGAGCTTACTTTTTTCTTTCTCACTGTTGCCCCTGGATAGCACACTCTGCCAGTACCTCCATCCCCAAAGCCTGCCTCCCCAGCATGGCAGGAGAAAAGAAAGACCTCTCATAGGCAGGCTGGTGCTCCAGGGAAAAAGACCGAGCATGGAGAATTGAGAGAAATTGTCTGGTTCAGCTGGTCAACCTTGTTATAAGTAAGAGGACTTTGCTTCTGCCTAACTCCGACACCCATTCTGAAGGTGCCTATTCCTCTCTCAAATTAAGACCAGTTCTGCGAGGGGTTTTTGAGATCCTCATTTTCAACCAGAACAGAAACAGAGGCCTTGCAATAAACTCCACTAGCCCGACTTCCTCTGGATGTTCACAATTCTGCCTTCCAGCCTGGCTCTCCACCGCTCCTCTTTGCAAAAGACACAACCATCCTGTGCTGAGATGGAGACAGGAAGCAGCCTCAGCAAGGCCAGGGCTGAGGCTTCACCTTGTGGAATACATTTGGAGGATTCCACAGTGGAGCAATGGGGACTGTGAGCAAAAGTCTAGAGTAGAAGGGTCTTGGGCTGTCAATGACAGAGGCTAGATATGATTAGGTTGAGAGTACATCCCTGCTGACACACGCACACACACACACACACACCCCTCCTCTCCCCCCCACACACACCAGGAGAGCTTGGCCACTAAACTGATTCCAGTTTACCTGTCTCCTGCCCAAACTCTTTGCGGTAGCAGTGACTGTGTTCTTGCATGACTCATAGGTAAGGTAGGTTCCTGCCCAGCTGATGAGCCCAACCCTTAGGTCCTCGACACTGGGATGTCTGGGTATCCATTCCACCCCATCCATGGGGCCGGTGTCACAGGTGATGACTCTATCCGGCCCAGCCTTACCCCCAGTGGTGAAGTTCCACAGGCCATAAGGCCTGAAAAAAGGCCCGTAGTACTCACAAGATGTTTCCAAAGGGAACTTCTCAGGCAGAGGCTGGCCTAGGGCCCAGTGCCTCTGTGACCCGGGAGCATTGTGACTGTGGGGCCTGCCCCTTATCCTACCACAGTGGGAGAGGGCCCTGGCTCAAGTAGCGTCAATTTATGGCCTACAGGAATTGGGGCCAGAGCTTCTGGTATACACCTTCCTACGCCACTCCAGGCAACAAAATAGGCTGAGCTGAGACTAGGAATCAGAACCTCAACTTGTGACTTTAGGCAAGTCGTTCCCTTTCTTTATCTCTGTTTTTCCTTTTGATAACAGGATAGAAACCAATCTCTTCCTCCCTAACAAGTGGGTTCTTCTTGGCTCCCTTCCAGCTCATATTTTTTTAAGTTCAAGAGATCCAAGAAAAATCTATCAGCTTTTATGGTGCTTGAGAGGATGAGGCCAAAATATCCCAGAAGTTACTTTGCAGGTAGTGTAAGGAAACCCTAGATAGACAAACAGCAAGGATCAAATTACCCACACTAATTAGGAAGGCTGGCTCAGAACCAGGGTAAGGAGAGTGGCCTAGATGAAGAGAACACAGAGCACCCCACCTCATCAATGCCCAGCTGTGCTACTGGTGGGTAGGACAGCTGGCTGGCAGACATCCAGAGCTCCTGTAAGACTACCAGCCTTTCCTGTTCAAAGAGTCTCTATTGTCTAGGCGTCTCTGGGACTCACTTCCACAAAGCTCAAGGAGAGAAATCCTAGCCCAGAATCTGAAGAAACTGACAACATGAAAACCAAGAGAAAGGCAAAATAATAATGGTGATGATGGGTCTTGTTTAAACTTTGCTGGGATCCAAGAGCAAATGGGTAGAGTCAACCACAATTGGAGAAAAGGTTACCCCTGGTTCTTACGCACACTTTCTTAGTCCCCCTAGTTGGGGTCTTCCTGGGTAGAAAGAATCCCAGAGGTGCACAGTGAGGAACTGCAACCCCTAGGCTCCATCAGTGTTTTATAAAATAAGGCTAATAGTCTATTAGTACCAGCATCATCTGAGAAATTTTAAAGATGCATGTTGTTGGGCCTCATACTAATCCGGATGAGTTGTGCTTTCTGAAGTGCACCTCAGGACCTGTATTTTAAACAGACATTCCCTCCCCCTTAAATTTTAATGTGCAAAGCAATCATTAAGAACTATTGCTCTAAGTAGCTAGCAGAATGATGATGAGGGGAACTATGTGGTTTATGGATCCATGCTTCAGCAGAGGTTCCTTGGAGTTGGGGAAGGAATCATATTTCTACCACTGAAAACCCTATGGTATTTCCAGCGCAAGAATATGCAGGGAGACATGAGCTAGATGAGGGTATGTGTGTGTTGGGGGAGGCTTTAGTGTTGGCACTGTAGCTTTAGTTTGAGACTCTCTCCCATTGTCTCTTTGCACCCAACAACCCAGTCTCCCAATTCTAGGCTAGAGACAACACCATATACAAACCACAGCAAATTTATTACTCAATATCCAGTGCCACATCATAGCACCACCTGGAGCCCTCACCTCCCCCCCTCACCTGGCCCCAAGGGTACACCCAAAACTGAAAAAAATGAAAGTAAACTCAGATCCCTGCTCCTCCTCTGGAAGAGGGGGCCTTGGCCAGGAAACCCCTTCCACAGGTCCCAGCAGGCAGGAGAGTGGACCCCTCTGTGGCCAGAAAAGAGGTTCCAGGCTCCAAAAGAGAGAACATGCAGGCAGGAGCAGGGGCAGAGGCCTCTGTCTGTGGGAGTGAAGAGTGGGAGGGAAGGGCACTGCCTGAGGAGTCCGGGAGTCTGGTCATCCCGAGGATGCACGCGGGAGCTTCTGGGCAGCAGGGGCCTGCCCCTGGCTGGTTAGCGCTTTGACAGCTCATGGGACAGCCAGTCTAGCCCATCATATAAGCCTGTGCCTTGGGTGGCACAGGTAGCCTGGACGTACCACTGTGGGAAGAAGGAAAGAAAGAGGTCAGCAGCAGAGAAGGAAAGGGGATGCTTTGCCATCCCTGTCCCAGCCTATGGCTCCCCTGGAAAGGCAGGGTCCACTGTGATGTGGGCAGGACCCTTACCGTGCGGCTGCGCAAGTGCTGTAGCCCCAGCTTGTCGGTCAGCTCACTCACAGGCATGGCATTAGGCATGTCCTGCTTGTTAGCAAACACCAGCAGCACTGCATCCCGCAGCTCATCCTCTTGCAACTGAAAGGGGAGAAGAAAGGGTCAGACCCTGTGGTTCCATCTTCCCGCAAGGTCCACAGGCTCCCCTTACCCTGCTGTGTTGGGGGGGGGGTGTTCCCCTTCCTGTCTTCTAGCTTCTTTGTGGGATAAAAATACAGCATCATTTACTGCTGCACACAAGACAGAGATATCAGTGAGCTTGAGGTCACCTAAGCCTTAAGTCCAGAAAAGGCCATTTTCTAATTTAATTACTTACCTAAAAAAAAAAATGACAAAATTTCCAAATGAACCAATCAAGAATGTAAGATGACATTTTCCTTTAACACATATAATTTCCTCTCTCCATTAGCTTCTCAGATCCAGATGTAAAGGCATGAGAACTCACAGAAAAAGTCAGTCCTATCCAAAATAGGGCAAGATATACAACGTCTTTGTGACCACAAAGATAAATTCACATTCCTGGCCTTTGATGCCTGTGCAGGATTCCCTGACTTCCATACCACCACAGAGATCTCTCTGTACCCAGGCCAAGGGCTCAGTTCCCAGGACTTTGGGTACTCACCATCTTCTGGAGTTCATCAGCAGATTCTTGGACCCGTTCCCGGTCATTACTGTCCACCACAAAGATGAGGCCCTGGGCGGGAAGGAAGTATCATTCCCACCTGGGACATACCCACTTCTGGCCCTCTCTCTCTTCTTCCCATCTTTAATTGTGTTAACTTTTCTTATCTAGTAAATTTCTACTAAGGATCTGCAGAAGTCCTAGCACAAACTAGAGATGCTACTGCAAGGGTACAGCTTCTACTCTCAAGGAGAAATAAATCAATTTAAAGATGTGCAAGGGAATAGGAGGAAGGTATGTGATGAGAGCTAAATCAGGCAGCACGGCCCTAGATCCCTGCTTCTCAGAGGAAGTTCTAGGTGGCTAAGTCTATGAAGACTAAATGAGTTTTGAGAGATGAGTAAGGGCTGGCAAACTAAATGAATCATTAAGCAGGAAGGGGTTTTTCCTGGCTTGGGAGGGTAGCCCAGGCCAGTATCTCAGTCTTCCCAGCCCTAACACCTCTTCCCCTGGAATTCGAGGTCCCCCACACACTCCACCTGAGTGTTCTGGAAGTAGTGCCGCCACAGAGGCCGAATCTTGTCCTGGCCTCCCACATCCCACACTGTGAAACAGATGTTCTTATATTCCACTGTTTCTACATTGAAGCCTGCAGATAATTGGGGAAAAAAAAAAAAAAAAAATGAGGAAAAGTCCAGAAAAGAAGGAACTCACTAAAACTACTAGATCTTAGCAGGGACACAAAACCAGAAAGCATTGATCAAGGCCAGGAGAACAGAGTCCCAGAAGACCAGCAGTCAACAGACAGGGCGGGGCTAGGGGGACATCCAGTGTGCAGGCACACAGAGATACCTTGACCCACTTCTCAAGTGGCCATATCTGATGTCAGGGTCAGAGCCAGATAAGAGGCAGAACCAGGAGCAGACCCAGAAAAGGCCTGCCACGGCGCTCCCGCTCCTCCCTGCCTCCCCCTGGACTCACCTATTGTTGGGATGGTGGTGACAATCTCCCCCAACTTGAGTTTGTACAGGATTGTGGTCTTGCCAGCCGCATCTAAACCAACTGCAACAGAGAGGGGCATAGGGATGGAGAGGGGAGCAAGGGAGCCCCCTAGAGACCAGGGAAAGGGAGAGGCCAGGACAGCTGATCGTGACAGGGGCGGAGAGCCCGAGCGCCTCCAGGTGTGGGCTCTTATCTACCTTCGGGCCTTGAGGGCAGTCTGGGTGGCTTGCGCCAACTCCTGCCCAAAGTGGGCAATGGACTGGAGAGGACTGGGAGGTAAGGGGCAGGAGAGGAAGGCCGTGCTTCTTTTAAAAGTCGTCTCCAAAGGCGGAATCCTCCCTTCTTACCAGCCGGGTTGGGTTGGAGGGAGCTTCACCCCACCCAGGCCCACAGCACCGGGTCTCAGGCCCCACGGGTAGCGCTTCAGACCCGCCCAGGACAGAGGCCCCAGGGAGAAAGGAGGGGGGTGGGTCGGGGTCAGAGACCCAGGTGAGCGGGGCTGGAGGGACGCGGGGGCGGGAGGGCTGCGCAGGGGCCGGGGCCGGCGCCCGGTCCGGGCCGCGCGCTTGGTATGCCTCACCCATGAGAATCCGCATCTGCTTCTTCCCGAAGATCCGCGAAAAGAGCGCGGACACGGTGAGGCCCATGGCCCGGCCCGGGGGAGGGGGTGCGGAAGCGGACGCGGGGTTCGGGCTGGAACCGGCCGGCCGCGGGGGGATGGGGCGCAGCAGCAGCAGAAGGTGGAGGTTCCGCCGCCGCCTCCGCGCGTCCCTGCCCGCCCGACGTCACCGCGGGCCCGCCCCCGCAGGCCCCGCCCCCAGCCGTGAGCCGCGAGCCACGAGCCACGAGCCGCTGAAGCCCTGCGATCCCCTGCAGTCCTGCCGGGTCCCCCGCGGCCCTAGGGTGAGAGCGCGAGTGGGGCAAGCCTGTGGCCGCTGCACCGGCAGCCCAAACCGGCATCGCTGCACAGAGGCCCCTTCCCCCAATGGCCGGACTCTGGGGTCTGGTTTGTTTGGTCCAGCCCACTGTAGGCTCGCACTAGCACCACCGACTGTGTGCACTTGCGACAGGGGTTTTAATCTTCCCTTTTGCCGTTCTGGCTTCTATGGAGGGCATTTGCCTTAGTGGGTGGTCGTGCGAGCGTGCCAGAGGTAGGGGAAGAAGATGCCCGAGAAGTCTCTGCTAGCTTTCATGGTTCCTTAACCTTTAATTCGTTGATCTCCAATCAGCAGCACCAATAGAAGATTCCCAGCCTTGGGCAGGGTGGTCACAGACCCACTCTTGCACTATTGGAGAACTCCACCTTCCCCTGCTCGCCACGCGGGCACCGTCTTTGAATCCAGGCTCAGTCTACCTTTCTGAAGTTCTTTCTTCACTTTGCTAAAGATTTGCAGACCTGTATTATTATGCACACCTATTCTGGATTTTGTGAGGATCTTGCCTCCCTAGAGCCCAGGAGCCTCACATATAATTTTTCCCCTCATTTTAGCATCAGAGTGTAATAGTAAAATAGAAATTACGTTTCTTCTATGGCAGGTTAAATGCTTGGCACTTCTAGCTCAGTGCCAAGCATTTAACAAATTTGCTTAACAGGTGCCTATCAGGTTATACTGGACTAATAAGTTGCTCAGTGGAGTAAGGGCAGGCATTATGCCCTTTCTGGATTCCTAGTGGGCTTCTAAGAATTGCTGATGGGCTGGAGGTGAAGCTTAGCCAAGAATAAGAAAACTTTCACTCATTCATTCACTTTTCCAACAAATATTTATTGACCATAAATAAATAGGACAGTACTACTTCAGGCCTTACTTCATACCTTAGTGCTGCCATTTATTAAAGATTTGGCTTCAATGGTACAACTCTTACACTACTTTCTCAGATTTAAAAGAGGACATAGTTGTTCTAACTCAAGGAATTATGGTGAATATTAAGATGATGAAATAATGTAAATGAATGTTATATATAGTGTACCTGGACATCATATAAGGCACTGAGAAACAGGGTCTGAACACAACTCTAGGGCCTGCCTGATCCTACCTGCAAAGTCTGTAAGGAGAACAGACTTTGGGAAACCAGTGTGAGTGAGGGCATGAATTTCCCTTTCTCTTTAGTCACAGATTTGCATTCCTAAGAAGGCTTTTACAAGGTTGAAAAGTATGGCACATCTTAAAGAGTCCCAATATAATAACTAGAGATCACCAAGTCTGGTCAATTCTATATTTAGCTCTTTCATCAGTGTCTTTCTGTCCATCTCTGTTGTCACTACTTTATTTCACTGCTTTCTCTTCCCCTTGACTGAAAGGGTCTGTTCTTTGGTATCTTTACCCAATGATACAAATCTTCACAATGCCTCACTCTTCAGATTAAAATCCTTTTAGGCCTAGTATCACCTAAGATAAAACCTAAATGGTATAAGTTGGGTCTCCACCGATTGTGCCACCCTCACTGTTGTCACCTCTTTCGCATACACTAAACTACTGCCTTGAGATTATTCTTAATATCTCTTGGGTCAGACTTTTTGATACTCCAGAGGTCCTTGCAGTCTTTTCCAGATGTCTGGAATGGTGGTTTCCCTCATCTCTGGTTAGATGGATAATCATTATTCATTCTTCAAAACTCAAAAGTATTTTTCCTCAGAGGCTACCTTCTTTTAACTTTCATACCACTTTGGATATACTCATACATACTAGCATGACAGCAGGACTTGTTTTCATGCCTGGTTCCTCACTGGACTGTGAGCTTCTTGAGGGCAAGGCCATGTCTTTTTACTGTGTTATGACCAGGCACAGTACTTGTATGTTCAGAATCAGACTAATTTGGATAGAATTCCTAATCTTACTAGCTGTGTGACTTTGTGCATGTTTACTTAGCCTTTCTATGCCTCAGATGCCTATATGTGTAAAATAGCTAAGGATACCCCCTGAGCACAATTATTGTAAAGACTAAATAGCAAAACTCTTGTGAGGCTCCTGGCATATAGTCAGCACTCAGGATAGATTTCATGGCTGTAGGGTGCCCTCTATAAATATGGAGGTTTCCAAAAAATTGTATACACATTTTATGACAGGAAAAAAAAAAAACTATTAAAATTCTAACACAAGTCACGTTTGACTTCAGCAATTACAAGACATACAGATACAATATGCAAGATAACAAAGGACATCATATACAGGGTGTCCATAAAGTTCGTATGCAATTTAAAATAGTTTATGGTATATTGAGTATTACAATTTTTTGTTGTTGTTGCAGTTTGGCCGGGGCCGGGTTTCAACCCGCTGAGCCACAGGCGCCACCCAAGTATTACAATTTTAATAGTTTTTTTTTCTTAAAATATGTATACATTTTTTGCCACCTCTTGTATTTACTGAATCAACTTGGTAGAAGGGTCGTAACTATTTTACCATATGCCTACTAGCTGCCAAAGACTGTGCAAGAAACGGCTGCAGTTTTCGCGGTCTAAATGGGAGTCTTAATTGTTGCCCTTTATTGGCATAGTCCCAAGCCCCAAATTATTGGATGCTTCTAAATGAGAACGCAGTGCGACGTGGCCCGCTGTTGCTCTCTGACCACAGTCCAAGGTTAAGTTTCGGCGCACTCGCTCCCGCGTCTTGAACTTAGCTTGCTCGCCTCTTCCCAAGGCCTGTCTCTTCTGTTTGGCACCCACTGGGAAGCGGCTCCCACACACCTCGCTGCCACTGGGGGTGGAGCCTGCGGCGTCGCGTTTACGTCACTTCCAGCGAACCCGGAAGCGCCGTTGTGGCTGGGCTGCTGTAGTTAGGAAGTCTTGATGGAGCTGCGTTCAGCTTAAACCCTTGGCGCACCGGCGGACTAGGGACCTGGCCCCGGCTGCCGTGGCCCGGACCAGCGGAGAGTGCAGATTGGCTTTGGGTTTTAGAGGGAGAGCCCTGGCAGCGACGCCCGCCTCCGGGGTAGGACCCGATCCAGCTTTTCGGGCCTGGGACTCAGCGGACGCTTTTGCCAGGCTGTCCCAACAACCTGCTTTTGGTCGCAGACAGCTGGGTAGAGCGGATGTGCGGGCTGCAGCTGGACAGCCCTCTCCCTGTCTCTTTAAGCCCCCACCCAAGTCTTCTAGACCTTTCCTCGGGCTGCTGGAACGCTGACGTGAAGCACTTCGCTCAGAACTGCCATGGAGAAGTTTGGGATGAATTTTGGGGGCGGCCCGAGCAAAAAGGACCTGCTGGAGACCATAGAGACGCAGAAGAAACAGCTCCTTCAATACCAGGCACGGCTCAAGGATGTGGTCCGCGCCTATAAAAGCCTCCTGAAGGAGAAAGAGGCATTAGAGGCCAGCATCAAGGTGCTGTCAGTGTCCCACGAGGCAGATGTGGGTCTCACAGGTGTCCAGTCTCCAGGCCTCCCCTTTCCTGACTCTGTAGATGACCGGTGCTCCACTCACAGTGAGGACAGCACTGGCACTGCCACCAGCTTGGATACTGCAGCTAGTCTCACCAGCACCAAGGGTGAGTTTGGTATAGAGGATGACAGAGCTGCCCGTGGACTACCACTTCCAAAGTCTGAAGAGGCCAGTGGGTCAGAGAGTGGTGTTAGCAGTAGCAGTGGGGATGGGCCATTTGCAGGTGGGGAGGTGGACAAAAGACTGCACCAGCTGAAGACTCAGTTGGCTACTTTGACCAGCTCTTTGGCTACAGTCACCCAGGAGAAGTCCCGCATGGAGGCTTCTTACCTGGCTGACAAGAAGAAAATGAAACAGGACTTAGAGGATGCCAATAAAAAGGCAGAGGAGGAGAGGAGCCATCTGGAGGGAGAACTGAAGGGGCTGCAGGAGCAGATAGCAGAAACCAAAGCCCGACTTATCACACAGCAGCATGATAGGGCCCAAGAGCAGAGTGACCATGCCTTAATGCTTCGTGAGCTCCAGAAATTGCTGCAAGAGGAGAGGACCCAGCGCCAGGACTTGGAGTTTCGGCTAGAAGAGACGCGAGAAGCCCTGGCAGGGCGGGCATATGCAGCTGAACAGATGGAAGGGTTTGAATTGCAGACCAAGCAGCTGACCCGTGAGGTAGAGGAGCTGAAAGGTGAGCTGCAGGCTGTTCGAGATGAGAAGAATCAGCCTGACCCTCAGCTGCAAGAACTTCAGGAAGAGGCTGCCCGCCTTAAGAGCCATTTCCAGGTTCAGTTGCAGCAGGAAATGAGAAAGGTAATTATCCTCATCTCCTTCAAATATTAGTCACTTGACCTACAATAAGAAATATAGTTTTTATTTTTCTCTTTTGACAGAACTAAGTGGCTGCACTGTCATTTTTGATGCTGCCTGGAAAGTTCCACTAGTGAGTCCTTGGAGATCCTCTTCTATATAGTGTTGATGATATCCACAGGGTGTGCCTCCACCAGGATATGGAGTTTAAGAATGTAGGTTGGGTTGGAGCCAGACAGCTCTGAGCTCTGGGCATTGGCACCTTACCAGCTGTGCTCTATGAAGCAATATAGTGGCAGTTGTACAGTGAAAGGTGGTGTGTATGCCTGTAGGTATGTACCTATAAGTAAGGTGGCTGAGGAAAATCCCTTTTTCTCAGAAAAAATAACTGCTTGTAATTGCTTTTAGTCAGGATTTGTTTGTTTTGGAAAAGTGCTATTTTAATGGCCTCTTTTCTACATGGAGAGAGAGCACCAACTCAGTTTTGAACTTCTACGAATATAGAACAAGGAAAGGAATGTTGTATGATTTCTTAATAGGATTTGGGGAAGCACATGATAACCAAGAGAAGAGAGTACACTTTATATATGAGTTATGGGAAATTGAAAGTTGTAAAGCAAAACAACAGGGGCTCAGTATTGTTTGGTAAAATATATGACTTGAGCAGAACCCAAGCGGGTTATAGGAATTTTTGTTAGCTCCTGAATCAACAGAAAAAATCCCCGGTTCCCATTCCTGCTAGGCCATCCCAAACCTGTGACCCCTTTGCTCCCTCTCTTGCCTTCTCACAGTTTGGTATAAGGCTTTGTGGCTTTTCTGGATGTATTTTTGTTTGTTCCCTTGTTTTGCAGACAGCCCTTGCAGAGGATCAACTCCGTCAGCAATCTCAGGTGGAAGAGCAGAGGGTAGCAGCCCTGGAAAATCAAATATCTGAAGTGTCTGAGCTGCTGGGCACCTACGAGAAAGCCAAGCAGAAGGACCAGCTAACCATCCAGAAGCTGAAAGAGCGTGTTCTGCAGCTGGACCTGGAGAATAAGACGTTGGCTTTGGCAGCCTCCAGCCGTTCCTCTCTAGATAGCCATGGAGAGGAGTCCAGTCTGGATGTCAATGTCCTGAAGGATAAGATGGAAAAGCTGAAGAGGCTGTTGCAGGTTGCAGCCAGGAAAAGCCAGGTGACCTTGGATGTGGAGAAGCTCTGTGATCTGGAGATAATGCCCAGCTCAGAGGCTGCTGATGGGGAGAAGGCTACTGCACTCTACTACCAACAGGAGCTGAAACAGCTGAAGGAAGAGTTTGAGAGGTACAAGATGAGGGCCCAGGTTGTTCTCAAGAGTAAGAATACCAAAGATGGTAACTTGGCAAAAGAGCTGGAGGCAGCCCAGGAACAGCTTGCTGAGTTGAAGGAGAAGTACATCTCTTTGCGGCTGTCCTGTGAAGAACTCGAGCACCAGCAACAGCAGGAGGCTGAGAACTGGAAGCAGGAGCTGGCCCGGCTGCAGCAGCTCCACCGGCAGGAACTGGAGCGAAGTCAGCTGGACTTCAGGGACCGCACACTGAAGCTGGAGGAGGAGCTGCACAAGCAGCGGGACCGTGCCCTGGCTGTCCTTGCTGAGAAGGACTTGGAGTTGGAGCAACTGCGTTCTATGGTCTTGTCCTCCGGGCTACCAGGACGCAGGAGCCCTGTGTGTGGTGGGGTTCCTGGGGACCCGGCTGATACATCTTCCCCAGATAGCTTGACCCAAGCACTACATCTTGCTGCAGCCAGTGAGCCCACTTTCTTCCTATATGCTGAGCAGTTGGCCCGCAAGGAGGTGGAGATCACATCGCTGAAGAAGCAGAAGCATAGGCTGGAAGTGGAGTTGCACCAGCTGCAGGACCGACTGCTGGAGGAGGGTGAGCGGCACCGTGAGGAGGTTGCGGTCCTGCAGAGCCACATTGAAAAGAATATCAGGGATCAGAGCAGGGAGGGAGCCAACCTGGAGTACCTCAAAAACATCATCTACCGCTTCCTGACCTTACCTGACTCCCTGGGCCGCCATCAGACTCTCACAGCCATATTGACTATCCTACACTTCAGTCCAGAGGAGAAACAAGTGATAATGCGGCTGCCAACCAGTGGTAGTTGGTGGCTGTCTGGCAAGAGATGATGCCATTTTCATTAACTCTTGTAATTTCTGTGCCTCTTTTATGTGGGAAGGGGGCAGGGTCTGGTTTCTACTGCCTATTCTCTTGGATTATCATTTATTTCTTGACTGTGTTGAACCGGGAGGAATCTTCACTGTGGGATGGGATGTTCTGCCAATTGCCATTAATGCTGCTTTAGCTTTCGGTCCTTAAAGATACTGAAAGTGTTGGGATGGCATCTTGGGGTGGAGTGTATGTGAGAGGAAGAGGGGAGAGAGGTTGGGACTTAGAGGTGGAAAAGCTGAGGAAGTAGTAAGAGTCTTTTAAAATATTTTTTGTTTTAATATTTAAAAGTGCTCTTAGCACTTTTAAGCTAGGAGTAAATGTGACTCCAAAGGGAGTTTGGACAATTTCAGAACACGCACAAGAGTGGCTAATTTCTCCATCTCATCACAATCAGAATTTGGCCCATTGTTGCCCCAATTCTCTGGGGACAAAGCCAGGCTGAAAAGGGACCAGGAAGTTTGAAATAGTGACAAATTATTTACAGTACAAAGGGCCAAGGAATCGTGAGTTCATTCTGGAACTGGAAAGCTTGGTCTAGTTAGGACCTGGGGACGATCTATGCTATCTAGACTAAACACCCCACTTGTGACCATCCTAGGAGGGCTCTGAGTACCACTTTGATCTTAGGGATTTCCTGGGTGATTGGCTTTTGGCCCAGATAGGGTTAAAATAGACCTCTTGCTTTTCCCTGCCTTCACCTGTCTGCGTAAGATTGTCTTGAGATTGTGAGTCAATGACTGCTGTCTTTAAGTTGAAAATTCATTAAGAAATAAGATCCCAGGTTCTTACAGAGAGGAGTTTGAACAGTAAGCTCTGATCCTGTCTGGATATAAGGAACTACTGCAGAGATTTGCTCCCAGCTGTTTCTGCCTTTGTAGTGACAGGGAAAAGGAGGAATTCCAAAATTTTGTTGTTCTCACAGTAAAGTGGTGGACGTGCAGCTGAAGCTAGGCTGGGTGCCTTTCTGCCCTCTGGTTCTTGGCATAAGCGGTTAACTCTGCTCTTCAAGGAAAGGCAACTTATTATTCAGGCAGTCTAGAAAGGAGGTTCTCAAAAAACTTAGGTTCAAACAGTATCAGTCAGTGTCTCTGTTCTTTCTCCCATCTGCTGTTACTGTTCATAGAGGTTTTTGTACCCGAAAGGCAAATGCTTGGCTACCAGCTGGACTAATGTATATCTTTCTGTTATTTTATCATAGTGGTCTGTTTTAGAGGGTTTGAAGTACACCCAAATTTGATTAAATGTTCTGAATGAGATGGTAGGTGACCTGGAATATTTACAGTGACCAAGCTTAAATGGAACAGAAGACGTGTTCAAATGATGATAATATAAACTATGGAACATCAGACTTGACTTGTGTGTTTCCTTATTGGTGTCTATATCTAGACAAAAATAGGGTGAATATAAATGGTGAATGAAAAGGATGGAGATAATATTTCTATATATTAATCTATAAGCTTAATGAGTGTTGTAACAACATCAAAAATAGGTCAAAGTTTTAACCACTTCAGTACAACCCAAGTTTCTTAGCCTGGAATTGTGTTTGTATGTGTTTGTGTATAGGCAGCTACAGTAGAAAAAGGTTTTTCATGGGGTTAGTGGGTGGACTTGAAACTTCCATAACTACTTCAAACTCCAGAAGTAATCTGTTTACTTATCCTTAAAATCAGGATTCATGGTCTTCTGGAAAAGTATCTCAGGACATCAAGCTAAACTAAATAATGATAATAAACTTAGTTTTCTTACCTTGCTTCCTCTAAACATAGGATGTCTTGTGATTGTTAATTCTAAGTGGCTGTGGACAAAATCAAAAGATCCAAAGACCCAGTTATCTTGTTATGAGTAATAATTCCTGTGCTTTTGACTTTTGAGAAGATGCCAAATAGACCTGTGAAAGAAACAAGTGAATTTCTGATATATATATATAAAGCTGTGAGTGTTCCCAACTGGAACTAAAATATTTGATCTCTTTCTTCCCTTTGGGACACTTAGAGCCTTGAAACAGACAATGTTAATGCAAACATGCTAAATTCAACATTCGGTGTCTCTACACCCTTTTCCCTGAAATATGTTTTCCAGTTTGTCTGTGCTAGGTACTCTAAGAAAGGAAAGGGAGAATTGAGATCAGAAGGAGTCATAGAAAAATTTTCCTTGGGCCCTGGTGCCAGAGTATTAGATGGTGTATGAGCTGTGTTGTGAGGTAATGAGACTGAACCTTATTTAACTATTACAACACCAGTCAGAGAGGATCATGGTGAAAGAGATGGAGGGAGAAAGTGGAGGGAAGCCTATCTGACCACTCAGCTGTAAGGATTTTCTACACTTTTTTTCTCCCTTTTGGGTATCTCCCATCTATGGAACAAATGCCCATAAGTCATCCCCGAGATCAGTGATTTTCAACTGGTGTACAGCACACTGGTGTGTCATGAGAGGATCTTAAATAATGCCACGAAAAATTTTAAAGATCATTATTTTCAAAAGAAGTTCAAAGCACAGGTTTTTTTTTTATTCTTTTTTTTGATCAACATAATTTAGATGTGCCATCATTTATAGGTTCACGTGTGCTGTGAGATAAAAAAGGTTGAAAAACACTGCCCTAGATGTTAATAACTTCCTGTCTATTGTCCAGAACTCCGAGGCTCAAAATGTTCTCTTGTGAAGCTGCTAGTATGGATCATTTTTGCTAATTCTTGTTAAGTGTGCCAGCATCATGTTGAGCCATTTACACCACTTTATCATTTATCCCCCCCTAGATGCTCTTATTTACCATTTTGCAGATATTATGTCTTATTAGTTCCAAAGCCCCCTCAATCTGGATGTGCGCCTGCCTCCTTAGCATTTGGGAGGGCCAGAGCATGTCTTCATAGATTTCTAGGTATGGAGAGACTGACTTTTGGGCTAAACTAGGCTGGTTCAAATGGAGAGAGCTCCAGCTATAAACTTCAGCCAAGCAAAGTTGCTATGCTGTATATTGGGACAGGAAACAGTGCTTCTTCATAAGAGCCCTAAGGTGCTGTGCCCCCATTTTCTAGTTTGTTGCTAAGTTTAGAACTCAAATAATTTTGACAAAAAAGGAGAACTGGGTACTAGCAATTGCTGCAGTGCCCTGCAACTATCACCTCTGGTAAATCTGGGGAAACAGCTTTGGAAATTGGAAACAATCCTCATGAATGTGTGAGCTTTCACCCCCACGCAATCCGTCTGCCCCCATTTTCCCACCTCCCTTAGGCAGCTTGATCACCTCAGATAGATAGATGGTTTTTGGAACAAGGAACTAGTTGAAATCCAAGTCCCACCCCCCACCAGCTATGTGACATTGATAAATTTCTTAATCTCTTTGAGATTAATTTTCTATATATATATAATTTTTTTTTTTTTAATACAAAGTCTACTCTGTCACCCAGGCTGGCATAATCATAGCTCACAGCAGCCTCAAACTCCTGTGCTCAGGTGATTCACCACAGCCTCCTGATAAGCTGAGACTACAGGCGTGCACTTGGTTAATTTTTAAATTTTTTGTAGAGATGGGTCTCACAGTGTTGATCAGTCTGGTCTTGAATTCCTGGGCTCAAGCCATCCTCTTGCCTTGGCTTTCCAAAGTGCTAGGATTATAGGCGTGAGCCGCCATACTTGGCTGTGAACTTAATTTTCTTATATTGGGGATAATACCTAAGTCCTCAGATTAAAGAAAAACTACGTATGTATACAGCAAGAACAGAATCTGAAACAAAGTAGGTGCTAAAGCACATTCAGTCTCTTTTTTTCTTTCAGACAAGATCTCCCTCTGTTACCTGGGCTACAGTTTAGTGGTGTCATCATACCTCACAGAAATGTCAAACTGGGCACAAGTAATCCTCTTGGCTGGTCTCTCAAGTAGCTGGAGCTACCGTTGCATGCCACCATACCTGGTTAATTTTTCCTTTTTTTTTTTTTTTTTAATAAAGATGGGAGGTTCTGCCTGTGTTGCTCAGGCTGGTCTCAAATACCTGGTCTCAAGTGATCCTCCCACCTAAGCCTTGCAAAGTGCTAGGAGTATAAGTGTTAGGCACCACACCTCTCCCCCCCCCCCCCAAGAATGTTAAGTGGCAGAATTGGAAGTCAGACTGAGGACTTCTGCATTTAAATCCAGTGTTTCTTTTTCTTTTTTTTTTTGAGACAGAGTTTTACTATGTCACCCTTGGTAGAGTGCTGTGGCATCACAGCTCACAGCAACCTCCAACGCTTGGGCTTAAGCCAGTGGTTCTCAACCTTCCTAATGCCATTGCTCTTTAATACAGTTTCTCATGTTGTGACCCCCAGCCATAAAATTATTTTTGTTATGTACAGTTCCTCATGTTGTGACCCCCAACCATAAAATTATTTTCTTTTTATTATTAAATCAGAGATATGTACATTAATGCCATTGTGGGGCACCATACACTGGTTTTATAGAATGTTTGACACATTTTCATCACACTGGTTAACGTAGCCTTTCTGGCATTTTCTTAGTTATTGTGTTAAGACATTTACTAAGTTTCATATGTACCCTTGTAAGATGCACTGTAGGTTTAATCCCACCAAGCCCCCTTCCTCTGCCCCCCTCCCCCCTCCCTCCCCTCTCTTTCCCCCTTCCCCCTATTCTTAGGTTGTAACTGGGTTATAGCTTTCATGTGAAAGCCCTAAATGAGTTTCATAGTAGGGCTGAGTACATTGGGTACTTTTTCTTCCATTCTTGAGATACTTTACTAAGAAGAATATGTTCCAGCCGCATCTATGTAAACATGAAAGAGGTAAAGTCTCCTTCTTTTTTTAAGGGTGCATAATATTCCAAGGTGTATATATACCGCAATTTATTAATCCATTCGTGGA
>CAUYPK010099468.1:0-13923 GCA_963574355.1 Loris lydekkerianus | reverse complement strand
AGCTTGGAGAAAACGTAAACAAGCTAGCACCACATGGACAGTTGAGGTGGAGTCTCTAATCCCACTATTTCTGCCGATGAACTCTGCACTTGGATGAAAATGAAGCTTTGGGAGGGAGGGGGAAGGTGAGTAGAGGGAGGGCAATTGTTGGTATCACACCTGCAGTGCATCTTACAAGGGTATATGTGAAACTTAGTAAATGTGGAATGTAAATTTCTTGGCACAGTAACTAAGAAAATGCCAGGAAGGCTATGTTAACCATTGTGATGAAAATGTGTCAAACGGTCTATAAAGCTAATGTATGATGCCCCATGATCATATCAATGTACACAGCTATGATTTAATAAAAAAAAATTAAAAAAGTTCAAGCTCTTTATCATGGTATAATAATATGTATTTCTAATATACCACCTTAGATTATACAGTACATATATAAAATCCATTTCCCAAATGTGTCAGTCAGGATGTACCAAAGGAAACATATTATACACTCAGATTAGGACAATTTGAAGAGGGTCTACTCATAAAGAGATGATTTACATAGGTACGGGTATAAAAGACCTACTAGGAGTAGCATAGTAGCAGCAAAGGTAGCTATTATTATATTTCTAAGGTAAAGAAACAAGAGAAGGGAGTAGTTACTGGCACCCAAGGAGAGAGTCATATAGAGGAGGGTAACTTGAGAGGAGTAGTGACCTTTGGATTAGGGGCACAGCAAGACTAGAGAAACCTCAGGATTATATACCCTGGCCTTATTTCTTCCCTCCCTATGATCTCACACTGGGCTCACCATTGACCAAGTCCATCCATAAGCGAGAAGGAAAGGAGCCAATTGATAAGCTCATAAGCTCCATATAGGTCAGCTTCTGAGGTGAGGAGCAAGGTGTAGGTTGGAGAGGGGCAAATTGAAACTATCTATCATACTACATAGTACCAGAACATTCTCATTTACCAATGTGCTCTGCTCAGTTCAAGTAACTTTTCACAATTTTCAGCTGAGTGGAAAATATAAAGCCTTCACCAAGCAAGACTTTGCTGCCTTTCTAAGTGGTTATAGCAAAGTTATCATGTAATGTCTCATGAGCACCTAATAATGAAGTTAGTATTTTCTTTATTCTGTTGAATTTAAGTCAGAGTTAACTTGACATTTACATTACTGCAAGTCTTCTCAGGTTAAAAGTTCAGTTATAAATGTTTCTAAAGTTTGAGCATAGCTTTCTATCTCCCACTCTTCAAGACTTTCTGATTTTTATCAAAAATACCTCAAACTGTAAAACTAGGAATATCTTTGTCACATCCATTTTGTTATCTAAAATCAACCCGGCCACTGATTACAGTTAATTCTTCTAATTTTTTTACAGCCCCAATTTCTTTCTTTTCTTTTGTAACAACCCTAATACACATGTTTATCACTTCATACCGTGGTTTTAGTGATGGCTTCTTAATTGCCACATTAATCTTCTTGGATGATAATTTTGAACATAAAACTTCACTCTCAAAAAAACTTTAAAGCATTCTTAAGTATCTGCAGGAATAGCACCATACTCCTTAATAGAGCCTTCAAACCCTTTGGCAACTCAGTTGGCACATTTTTTCCCAAACTTTTCTCACAATAGTTTCACCAGGCAACTCTACTCCAATTAAATCACTTAAGTTCTTTTGCCCTGAAATTGCAATACTTTTCCTCTTCAATGTTTGGCTCAGGTTGTTCCTTCTTGAAATGGCCTCTTGCTTCTTCAATTGTTTAAATCTCATCTTTCATTTGAGTCTCAGCTCCTGTTTCCTTTAATGCTGCCTATACTCAGTCCTTCTCTGCATAGCAGTATAAGCATGTACATATGTACATACCAGTACTAGTATATATCTTCTAAGGTTGTTAATAATAGTACTTTTCTCATGGGTTTGTCATGAGGCTTAGATAACTTAATACATATAAAATTAAAATTTTAGAATAATGCCTGTTATGTGGTAAGTTCTCAATAAACATTTGCTATCAAAATTATTTACTATTGCTATTACAACTCATTTGGCACTTAGTTTATTACTTTATGTTCCTACTTTGCTTTGCATGTATGTGGAGTATTTCCCTAATTAAACTTCTATCCCCATGAGGGAAGAATTTGACTTTTAAAGTTAATTACTATATTCTAACACAGAGCTTAGCAGATAGTGGGCTGAATAAATGCTTATTGTTTGATAGATAATGGTGATGATGATGATGCTTGCTCTACTCTATTCTTTGCAGAAAATAGCTATAATATATGTCAATTTATAAAATCATTAATTTCATTATAAAACTGGTAAGTAAGACAGGTAATTTAGTTCCACATCATATTCTTTTAGACAATAAAACTGAGGCTCAGGGAAGAGGGAAGGACTTTCCCAAAGTCACAAAGTTACCTATTAATAGTTAATAACAGTCAGTACTAGAAATCTGAATGTATTCCAGGTCAGTAAATTGAAGAAATATTTATTGAACACTCACTGTGTGTCAAGTACTATGCTAGATGTTGGGGAGATATCAATGACCAGAGCAAAGTCCTTGCCAATCACTTTCTTTTATTGATACATCCTATTTATACATGTATGTCTAATATTTCATTGCATGCATAGAATGTAAAATTATCAAGTCAGGGTATTTAGGGTATCCATAACCTTGAGTACTTACCATTTCTATGTTTTGGCACCATTTCAAGTCCTCTCTTCTGGAAAATTTGAAATGTATAATACATTGTTGTTAATCATAGTTACTCTACTATGGAAAACTAGAACTTATTACTTCCATCTAACTGTATGTTTTTACCCATTAATAAACCTCTCTTCATCCTCCCCCTTCACACACACACATACACACATACAAGTAACATACCCAGTCTCTGGTATCTATTATTCTACCCTCTACCTCCATGAGATCCACATTTTTTACCTCCCACATGTGAGGATAACAAGAAATATTTATCTTTCTCTGCCTGCCTTATCTCCCTTAAGGTAATAACCTCCAGTTCTATCCATATTATTGAAAATGACATTATTTCATTTTTTGTGGGTACAGAATGGAATCATTCTATTATATATACTACATTTTCTACATCTACATATCCATTATGGACACTTAGGTTGATTCAATATCTTTGCTATTATGAATAGTACTGAAATAAATGGGAGGGTTTTACCTGTATCATTTTGATATACTGATTTCCTTTTCTTTGGATAAATAACTAATAGTGGGATTGCCAGATTGTGCAATTGTATTCTTGATTTTTTGAGAATTCTCTATACTATTTCCCATAGTGAACTTACTAATTCATACATGTGCATGGTATTTCCATCAGCAGTGTATAAGAGTTTCCTTTTTCCTACATCATAACTAGCATCTGTTATTTTTTGTCTTTTTTTATATTTTATTTTTTTAAGGGATGGGGATGAGGGCTGCCCCCATGCATGTAAGGGCACAGTGGCCACCATCGCTATGCCTGCCTGGAGCAAGGCCCACCAGGAGTGCAGGAGGAGGACTGGCACATGATGGGCGTGAATGGTGGGCTTTTTGTCTTTTTATTAATAACCATTTTCACTGGGGTTAGATGACATCTCATTGTGATTATGGTTTGCATTTTCATGATGATTACTGATATTGAACATTTTCCAGATATCTTTTGGCCCTTTGTATGTCTTCCTTTTTTATTTCAGATTAATATGAGTGAACAAATGACTAGGTTACATTGTTTGGATTTCTTAGGTATAGTTCAAGTTGTATACACCCTGTAACTCAGAGTGTATGCTGTATATCCTTACATTGTGCACATTAGGTGAGAGCTTTTCTATGCCCCTTCTCCTACTTGAATTTGTGTTTCTCTCTTATGTGGAGGTATACTTGTTTATTTATTGGTTTCATATTAGTATTGTGTATATTGGACAGTTGCTTTCCCATTCTTGTGATACTTTACTAAGAATAATGTTTTTTAACTCCATCCAGGTTAATACAAAGAATGTAAGTCTACATATTTTTGTGGCTGAATAGTATTCCATATTATACATACATCACAGTTTATTAATCCATTCATGAGCCGATGGGCACTTGGTTTGATTCCATGCCTTGGTGATTGTAAATTAAGCTACAATGAATATTCTGGTGCAGATGTCCTTATTGTAAAATTAATTTTTTTTCTTCTGGGTAGATACCTAGTAATGGGATTGCAGTATCATATGGAAGGTTTACTTTTAGCTTTTTGAGGATTCTCTAAACTTATTTACATAGAGGCTATATTAATTTGCAATCCCACCAACAGTGTAAAAGTGTTCCTTTCTCTCTGCATTCGTTGCAGCATTTGTAGCTTTGGGATGTTGTGATTTGGGCTATTCTCACTGGGATTAGGTGATATCTCAAAGTGGTAGGGTGGTTTTGATTTGCATTTATCTGATTATTAGGGATGGTGAGAATCTTTTCATGTGTTTGTTGGCCATTTGTCTGTCTTCATCAGAGAAGGTTCAGTTCATATCTCTTACCCACTTATAAATGAGATTATTTGCTTTTTTCCTTGTTGATTAGTTTGAGTTTTCTGTAGATTCTAGTTATTTTCCCTTTGTCAGATTCATAACATGCAAATATCTTCTCCCATTCTGAAGGTTGTATGTGTTAGTTTTTGTACACTTACCTGCACAGAAGCTTTTTAGTTTGATCATGTCCTACTCATTTATTTTTGGTGTTGCTGCAATTGCCAAGGTGGTTTTCATCATAGAATCTTTTTCCAGGTCAATGTTATTAAGAATTTTCCTCATCCCTTTTTCTAGAATGTTTATCATTTAGTGTCTCAAATTTTAATCTTTTATCCAGTGAGAGTTAAATTAATGTTTGTCAGTGGTAAGAGGTGAGGGTCCAGTTTAAGTCTTCTACATGAGGCTAACAAGTGCTCCCAGCACTGTTTATTAAATAGTAGTCTTTTCTCCACTATATGATTTTCTTTAGTTTATCAAAGATCAGCTGTCAATATGTTGCTGAGTTAATCTCTAGGTTCTCTATTCTATTCCATAGAGTCAGTATCCTTCATAGACTCAAATGACAGTCAAGCTGAGAATCAAATCAAAGACACAATACCCTTCACAGTAGCTTCAAAGAAAATGAAATACCTGCAAACATATCTAACAAAGGACGTGAGGGATCTTTAGAGAGAGAACTATAAAACCTAGGGAAAAGAAATAACAGAAGACATTAACAAATGGAAGAACATATGTTCGTGGCTGGGAAGCATCAACATTGTTAAAATATTCATAATACCCAAAGTGCCCTACAGATTTAATACCATTCCCATTAAAGTACCAATGTCATACTTTGAAGAACATGAAAAAACTAATACCTTGAAGAATGAAAACAAAAAAAATAGCCAATGCAATTTGAAGAAATAAAAACAAATCTGGGGGCATCACATTACCAGACTTCAGGTTGTATTAAAAGTCTACAATGTTCAAAACAGCATGGTACTAACACAAAAATAGAAATATA
This sequence comes from Loris lydekkerianus, assembly GCA_963574355.1. NCBI lineage: Eukaryota > Metazoa > Chordata > Mammalia > Primates > Lorisidae > Loris > Loris lydekkerianus. The sequence continues at coordinate 8,426 of CAUYPK010099468.1, read as the reverse complement.
GATGTATGTCTTCTTTTGAGAAATTTATATTTATGGTTTTTGTCCACTTCCTAATGAGATTATATGTTTCCTTATTGTTGAGTTTCTTATATATTCTAGACATTAGTCTCCCATTGGATGAAAAGTTTGTAAATAGTTTCTCTATTCAACAGGTTGTTTCTTCACTTTGTTGATTGTTTTCTTTGTGTGCATTAGAGTTTTAGTTTAATATAACCCCATTTGTTTAATTTTGTTTTGTTGCCTGCATTTTGAGATTTTAATAATAAAATCTTTGCTTAGGCCAATGTCCTAAAGTGGCTTTCTTATTTTTAATTCTAGAAGTTTTATAGGTTTAGGTCTTACATTTAGGTTTTTAATAAATCTTGAGTCGATTTTTATGTATTGTCCAGTTTCATTCTTCTGCATATGAAGAATGAAGTTTTCCCAGAATCATTTATTGAAGGGAGTGTCCTTTCCCTAGTGTATGTTCTTGGTAACTTTGTTGAAAATAAGTTGATTATAAATATGCAATTTTTTTTTTTTTTTTTTTTTAGGTTTTACATTCTGTCTCATAGGTCTATGAGTATATCTTTATACCAATACCATGCTGTTTTTGTTACTATAGCCTTGTACTATGCCTGTGAAATCAGGTAGTGTGATGCCACTAGCTCTGTTCTTTTTCTCAGGATGGCTTTTGGCTATTATGTTTTTTTCTTTTTTCTATTTTTGTAAAAATTTCATTGGTATTTTGATGGCAATTATAGGTTGCTTTGAGTAGTATGGTCACTTTAGCAAAAGTAACCATTCCAATTCATGAGCATGAGATGTATTTACATTTATTTGTGTCCTCTCCAATATTTTTCATCAGAGTTTTATAGTTTTCTTTGTAGAAGTCTTTTACCTCTTCAGTCAAATTTATTCCTGTGTACTTTTTGGTAGATATTATAAATGGGATTGCCTTCTTGATTTCTTTCTCAGCTAGTTCATTATTAGTGTATAGAAAAAACACTGATTTTTGAATGCTGATTTTATATCCTGTATTTTTAGTAAATTTATTTATCAGATCTAAGAGGGGTTTGATGGTATCTTTAGATTTTTCTAGATATAAGATCACATTGTCTGCAAAGAGGGACAATTTAACATCTTCTTTTCCAATTTGGATGACTTTTATTTCTCTTTCTTGCTTAGTTTCTCTGGATAGGACATCTAGTACTATTATATAAGAGTGGTGAAAGTGGGCATCCTTGTCTTGTGCCATTTCTTAGAGGAAAGGATTTAATCTTTTCCCATTCACTAATGATGTTAGCTGTGGTTTATCATATATATGTGGTCTTTGTTATGAGAAGTCACATTGCTTCTATGCCTTGTGTGTTGAGCTTTTATCTTGAAAGGATATTGAATTTTATCAAATGCTTTCTCTGTGTCTAGTAAGAGGATCATATCATTTTTTCTTCATTCTGTTGATGTGATGTATCATATTTATTGGTTTGCGTATGTTGAACATTCCTTGTATTCTTGAGATAAATCCAACCTGATCACAGTTCGTTATTTTTTTGATGTACAATTAGATTCAGTATGCCATTACTTTTTTAATAGGGGAAAGCATAAATACAATCCTCTACCACCACAAATTATGTAGTCAGATTTCCTGAATTTGGAGAAATAACAGGGGCTCATACAATCGGAGTGCAATGGATGAACCTCACCCTGAGAAAACCACCTTCATGACCATACCATCTACCCTGTCATGTAAGAACTTCTTTAACATGACAAAAACATAAAAATTTTATTGAACATATTTATGTGTACATGGTTACCTTCATAGGAATAATGAAGACCAGATCACAAAGTGGTTAGGACCAAAAGCTTATCATTTATATACCTTTGTAAAAAAGGAACATAAATTTGTAGTAATAAGAGAACATTTTTATAAAATATTCTCTGCATGTTAGCCACTTCTTTGTAAAATTTTGTAATAAATATTTTGTAAGTAAAGGTAAAATTAGCTATAATTTTCCACTTTCCCTATGTATGACAACTTTAGGGGTGACTTTTGGGACATCCTATAGTTTGAGAATTGGTATTAGTTGTTCTTTGTGAGTTCTGTAGAATTTGGCAGTGAAGCCATTTGATCCTGGACTTTTCTCTTTTGGGGGGCTTTTCATTATTGATTTCATCTCCTTACTCATTACTGGTCTGTTAAGGCTTTATATTTCTTCCTGATTCATTCTTGGTAGGTTGTGTGTGACTAGTAATTTCTCTATTTCTTCTGGATTTTCTAGTTTCTTAGCATATAATTGCTCATAATAATCTCTAATGATCTTTTGTATTTCTTTAGTATTAGGGTGGTCTTCTTTTTCATTTCTGGTTTTATTCACTTGAGTCCTATCTCTCCCTTTCCCGGTTAGTTTAGTTAGCATTTAATCAATTTTATTTATCTTTAAAAAGAATCCAACTTTTTTTCCACTGATTTTTTTGTATTGTTTTTATAATATCTGTTTCATTTATTTCTACGCTGATCTTTGTTATTTGTATCATTCTACTAATTTGGGGGTTCCTTTGTTTTTGCTTTTCTACTTCCTTTTGGGTTGTTAGATTGGTTACTTGAAATGTTTCTACTTCTATTATATAATGTAGGCATTTCTTCTTATAAACTTCCTCTTAGCAGTGTTTTTACTGTATCCTATGAGTTTTGGTATTTTGTGTTACCATTTTAATTTGATTAAAGATATTTTATAATTTCCTCCTTAATTTTTTCCTTGACCCAATGGTCATTAGGTAGCATAATGTTTAATTTTGATGTTTTTGTATAGTTTTCAAAGTTTTACTTGGTATTGATTTGTAGGTTTATTCTGTTTTGGTCTGATATGATTTAGATTTTTAAAAAGTTTTTGAGAGTTGTTTTGTATCCTAACATATGATATATCCTAGAGAATGTTACATGTGTTGATGAAAAGAATGTCTATTTTGTGGCTGTTGGATTAAATGTTCTGCAAATACTTATTAGATACATTTGATTTAAAACGTAGCTTAAATCCTAAATTTATTTTGTTAATTTTAGGACTAGATGATTTATCTAATCCTGAGAATGGGGTATTGCAACCCCCAGCTATATGTATTTATTTATTTATTTTGTGGTTTTTGGCCGGGGCTGGGTTTGAACCTGCCACCTCTGGCATATGGGACCTGTGCCTTTCCCCTTTGAGCCACAGGTACTACCAGAAACCCACAGCTATTATTGCATTCTACTCTCCCTTTGTATCTAATAATATTGGCTTTATATATCTGAGTGCTCCAGATATATAAAGCATATGTGTTTAGGATTATCATATCCCTTTGCTGAATTGATCCCTTTGTCATTATATAATGACTTTCTTTGTCTCTTTTTGCTGTTTTTTAATTAAAGTTTTTTTTTTTTTTGGTCTACGTATAGCTACTCTTATTTTTGGTTTCTGTATGTGACATTATAGGTAAGATGAGTTTCTTATAATGTGTAGCTGGATCATTTTAAAAAATCCATTTAGCCTATCTATATCTGTTAAGTGGAAATTTCAAACCATTTACATTCAAGATATTAATGACATGTGAGGGCTTATTCCATCATTTTATTAATTAATATTTGGTTGTTTTGTATATGTGTTGTTCCTTTCTCTCTTATTGTTTGTCATTGTGGTATTCTGTAGTAGTAACATTTAAGTTCTTTCTATTCTTCATCTATGTGTTTCTTCCACCAGTGTGTTTTACACTTTTATGTCTTTTCATGATAGTGTATATTGTCCTTTCATTTTCAGGTCTAGGATTTCTTAAGTATTTCTTGTAGGACTGATCTAGGGAGAATGAATTCCCTCAGCTGTTGCTTATGTGGGAAAAAATGTATTCATCCTTAATTTATGATGGATAACTTTGTCTGGTATGGTATTCTTGGGTGACAGAATTTTTCTTTCATCACTTCTAATATGTCATCCCATTCTTTACTGGCCTATAAACTTTCTGCTGAGAAATCTGCTGTTTGTTTGTTGGGAGTTCCCTTATAAGTGACTAGATGCCTTTCTCTTACTGTTGTTAGAATTATCTCTTTGACTTTTGACAGTTTGACTATAATACGCCATGGATAAGACCTTTTTGAATTATATCTGTTTTGGGATCTCTGAGATTACCATATGTGGTGTCCAAATCTCTTGCTAGACTTGGAAAGTTTTAAACAATTCTATTAAATTTTGTGTCCTTTCCATTTTCTCTTTGACTTCTGTACAATGCAAATTCAAATGTTTGGTCAATTTACAATGTCTCATATGTCACATAGGTTTTGTTCAGTCTTTTAGATTCTTTTTCATTTTTTTTTTTTTAAATCTGATTGAGTTATTTTAAAAGACTTAGCTTCAAGCTCTTCCATTTTTTCTTCTGCTTGATTGGGGCTATTGTCTGAGTTTTTGAATATATTTCATATTTTACTTAATAAGTTCTTCAGTTCTAGAATTTCTGTTTAGTTCTTTTTTAAATGATGCCTATCTCTTTGGTAAATTTCTCATTTATAACCTGAACTGCTTTTCTGATTTGTTTGTACATTTTTAGTTCTCTTGTATCTCATGAGCTTCTTTGACATCATCATTTTTGATTATTCTGTCCTGGTATTTCATAAATTTCATTTTCATTGGAATCTGTTAATGGAGAATTATTACATTCCTTTGTAGTTAACATATTTCTTATTTTGTAAATGTTTTTTATGTCCTTATGTTGATATCTACACATTTAGTATAATAATCACTTCTAATATTTTGTATTTGTTTTCATAGGGCACTTTTTTTCCTGAATGTGTATTTACAGTGTTAGTTGGGTAGGGCAGTTTGGCATTGATTCTGGGTACAGGCAGTGATATAGTCTTGATATAATTTCTTCAGCTGTGAACAGTGTCAGTAGTATCTATCTATGATTTCCTCAGTAGCTTATGGTGCAGTTGTTGTTGGAGGCTGTAACAAAGTTTTGCTGGGGAGAAGAATGACAGGTTGTCCTGTCCTTGGGCCCTAGTGGTGGTAGCAACAGGCTGAGAATGCCTGTCCTTGGGCCTCAGGATGGCATATGGTGGCACCAAGGCTACTGGGTCCAGGAGGGCAATTTTGGGGCCTCCAGGTTGCTTGCTCAGGTGCTGGCAGTGACAGTAGTGGGTTAGGAAGTTGAGGGGGAGGTTTATCTGGCTCCTGGGCAGTTGACTTAGCATAGGTACTGGTAGCAGTAATGGCAGGATAATCTTCTGGGTCCCTAGTAGTTTACACTGGTGTTAGTTTTGACTATGATGGGCTAAGTGGGCTAGTCTCCAGGCTCACATGTGGTAAATGCTATTAGATGCCAGCTATGGTGGCAATGGCAGGTTGGGTAAGACCATCCTCAGACCCCATATGGGCCCCTATGTTAGTGTATGAAACAGAGCTACTTCTAGGGCCCCAGACAGCATGCATGGGCACAGGAAGGTTAGTGGAGCTGGGCCAGGTGGGCATATTCTCAGGCCCCCGGGTGGTGGATGTGGGCACTGTTTTGGCTATGGTAGGCAGGGGCAAAGTGATCCTCAGTCCCTGGAAGAATGCTTGGGTAGAGGTAGCAGCACTGGTGTTGGGGAGGGTAGTTTTGCTTTTAGTGGCAACAGCCATAAACAGGTGGCTGGAAAGCACATGCTCTAGCCCCAGATGGCAGCAGTGAGTAGGGTAGCCTTTCTTCAAGGTGCTTTTAAATATAAGGAGAGCCTGCTACTATAAGTAGCAGGATTGCTGCCATGGTTCATGCTTTAGCCCTTGTAGCAGCTAGCAGTGGCACCTGGCTGCAGGTAAAGGATGTCAGTGGGACTCCAGAAATGTGGAGAGCAGGATTTGTTGGGCCCTTGGCAGGATTCAGTCATACAGGGGTTGTATTCTCAAAATGGTACCTTTCTGTAGCTACTTAGGATTCAGGTTATATGGGACACGCTGTGAGCTCCCTCTTTGAAGCAACACTAAGGCTCTAGTTAGCTTGCAATGTTAGTCTCAAGGCCTACAAAGGTGGAGAGGCTCTCCTATAACTAGGATTGTAGGAGTCTGTAGTGGGAGTATAGACTACTAAGAGTGGCTCATTTATCCTTTTTTTTTACATTATGGAGTCTCTAAGCTGTCAGCCAATTTCAGACATTGAGGCTGCCTTACTTCCTTCTCCTTCCTTGCCTTGAATATTTTCTGTCATCTTTGTTTAATTCCAGCATTCTTTCTTAGGTGATCTATTTGAGATGTGAATATCCACTTGTTATTTTGGTTCTTCTTTGTACAGGCAGCAAGTACAGATGTCTTTGTTCAGCCATCTTGAAACCTATTGCAAAGAAAACTCTATATACTGTTGGTTTCCTTTTCTCCACATCTTCATCAGATCTGTTATTTTCTATCTTTTAAATATTTATTTTTTCATGGGTTAAAATAATATTTCATTGTGGTTTTTATTTGTATTTCTCTGATTTTAGTGATGTTGAGTATTTTTTCATATATTTGTTAGTCATTCATAAGTCTTTTGAGAAATGTCAATTCATGTTATTTTTTACTGGTGAGTTGTGTGGGTTTCTTGTATATTTTGGACTTTGTAATGCTGGTAGGAAACATAACTAAGTATATATACAAATAGAAATAAACAGTGTCAATTGCTATCAAGGAAATAAAAGATGGTGATGAAAAAAGACTAAAAGAACAAAGAGGTAGGTAATTTAGTCTTTTAAAGTGATAGTTAAGCTGAGTCTTGAATGACCAGAAGGAAACAACCAAGAGAAGATCCCAGGAAAGATTGTTTCAGGCACAAAAAAAAGCACTTGCATAAATCTTGAGGTGGGAGTGAGCTTTGTGTGTTTTAGGAACTAAGTGTGGTCCTTATAACCAAAACATAGTACATGAGGGAGATGGTAGTAGGATTTGAGGTTAGAAGGCTAGGCAGGGGCCATGTCATACAGAGCTCTATAGACCATAGTAAAAGGTTTGTATTTTAGTTTTGTAAGTCTGGTTATGCTTTAAAATAATTATTTAAGTGGCTATATGGAATGATTATCTGTATAGGGGGAATAAATGTTTGTAAGAATAATTAACCAAAACTTGTGACTAGACAAAAGAGGGTTACTAAGCCTTCTTGCAGCATGGTGCTGGGCTCCTCTTTCTATTTTATAATCTTGTTGAAGCAGAGGTTAACTAGTAGATTGACGGCTAGTAGAGAGGCATTTTTTTCCTATTTCCCTTATAACAGATCATCCCAGTGGTTATACTTTTGGCCTTTTCTATTTCTATTCTCTAGTTTTGCATTTATCCCAGCTATCATATTTTAACATTATCCATAAATATTTAGCTTCTCAAATAGTTTTTGGGTAAGATTTAAAGTTCTATTCTTCCCTTCATTAATTAGCGAATTGACTAACATAGTTGACATGTGCTTATTTTTCTATAAGAGTCATAAGTTTATCTATTTGAATATTAAACACTAACAAGTAAAAACAGGCAGAACAGTTGGAGGACAATTGCAGTAGTCTAGGTGAGCCATGAAAATGTCTTGGACTAGGGTGATGATAGATGACATGGTTGGAAGTGATTGCATTCCTTATAGTTTGGAGGCAGAGTAAACAGGACTTCTAATTGATGAAACATGGAAAATGAGTAAAAGAGTAATTAAGAAAGATTCCTATACATTTTTGCCTAAGAAACATGTGATGCATTAAGTGAGATGGGGATGATGGGCTGGTAAAACGTTGGCAGAGCATGTGAGGTGGCAAATAAAAAGACAAATTTTATTTATTTATTTATTTTAAAAGACCAATTTTTAGATATGCTAAGTAAAAGATGTCAATGATCCATGTGGAAATGTGATATAGACTCTGTGGTATATGAGTCCAGATACAGAGGTGTCCAAATTATGGCCTGTAGATTGCATACAGATTATTTGAGGACTATTTTGCTTATCTGCAGTGTTGGACAGTGCCAAAAATATGCATGGACCTTGTTTTTTAGTCATCAGCTTCCATTAGTTTTTGTGTATTTAATGTGTGGCCCAAGGCAATGTTTATTCTTCCAGTATGTGACAGAGAAGAAAAAAGGTTGTACAGTTTTTGCTAGAACTTAAGTGGGAATTCTGGGATAGAGATTAATATTTGGGTGTCAATAGAATTTAGGTTGGGTTGCAGGAGTGTTCAACCTGTGACCTGTGGTGAGTTGCCTGCAGATTATTTGAAGCCTTTTTTGCCTATCTGTGGTGTCGGATATTGCGAAAATTATGTGTGTACCTTTTATTCTTGCTGATCAGCTTTCCTTAGTATTTTTGTTTGTAATGTGTGGTCCAAGACAACTCTTGTTGCAATGTGCTGCAGAAAAAAAAAAAAAAAAAAAAAAAAAAAAGGGCTTGAAACCCCGTCAAACCCTGGGGTTAGATTGTGGTAGCATTGGTAAGGGGATTTTGAAAAATGG
>CAUYPK010099467.1:0-83505 GCA_963574355.1 Loris lydekkerianus | reverse complement strand
GGGAAGGGGGAGAGAGAGGGAAGGGAGGCGTGAGGATGGGTGGAGGGAGGGTGATTGGTGGGATTACACCTGTGGTGCATCTTACAAGGGTACATGTGAAACATAGTAAATGTAGAATATAAATGTCTTAACACAATAACTTAGAAAATGCCAGGAAGGCTATGCTAACCAGTGTGATGAAAATGTGTCAAACGGTCTATGAAACTAGTGTATGGTGCCCCATGATCACATTAATGTACATAGCTATGATTTAATAATAAAATAAAATGAAATTAAAAAAAAATACAGTATCCTCAATCCGAGTTAACGCCACAGCCTCCTAATTCATCTCCTAGCTTTCACTCTTGCCCACGTTGAGTCCATTTATCTCCTCAGTGGCTAAAGTGAAATTTATAAACTGTAAATCTTACTCTCCTGCTTGAAGTCTTGCAATGGCTTCACATTGTGAAAGAATAACACCCAAACTCTATCTACCTTGGTCAGTTATGTCTACATAATCTGGCCCCAGCCCATCCCTTTGACCTTGTTCTCTACCATCTTTTCCTCTTGTGTACAATATGCCACATTATTATTATTTATTTATTTTTGGAAGTTTCTGTCCGGGGCTGGGTTTGAACCCACCACCTCCGGCATATGGGGTTGGTGCCCTACTCCTTTGAGCCACAGGCGCTGCCCAATATACCACATTATTTTTTATGTCCTTCAACAAGCCATATTCCTGGTCCTTATGCTGGGGCCACTTTCCCTCCATCCTCTCAAACCTGACTCCTCCTCTGCCATTGACTTTTTTCAACTCAGAAGTCACCTCCTCAGAATATCCTCCCTAACCATGCTATCTAAAGCAGTCCTTTTTCTACCACCAACATTAGTCATATGCTATCATGTTATTCAATTTTAGGTTTTTTTCACAATATGTGTCACTATCTGCATGTTTTTTTTGATTTGGTTAGTTTCATGTTTACTGGCTATCTCTCGCACCCAAAATGTAAGTTGTTGCAAGGCAGGCAGTCTGTCTACCTTGTTCACTGTCGTACCCTCAGGATCTGCAGCAGCATGTGGCAAATAAGTAGATGTCCTTTGTTCAATGATGTAACATGGCTAAATGACCATGCAGAATCTGGCCTCTGCATACCTATAGTGCACGGTGAACATCTGTATTTTTTTTTTTTTTTTACTTCCTATGACTTATCCATCCTTTTTCTAATAATAGCCTCAATTTCCTCTAAAGTTGTGGTCCCCAAACCCTGAGCTGTGGACTAGTACTGGTTCATGACCCATTAGGAACCAGGCCAAACAGCAAGAGGCAAGTGGCAGGCAACTGAAGGAAGCTTCATGTGTATTTACAGCCATTACCCATCACTAGCGTCACCACTGAGCTCCACTTCCTGTCGGGAGACAGTGACATTAGATTCTCATAGGAGTGTGAGCCCTACTGTAAACTGTGCATGTGAGGGATCTAGATTGTGCACTCCTTATAAAAAGCTAATGCCTGATGATCTGAGATGGGGCCGAGGCAGTGATGCTAGCACTGGGGAGTTGCTACAAATACAGATTATCATTAGCAAAGACGTTTGTGTATAGAAACCATAATAAATCCATTCCTTGCAAACTCATATCCAAACTATCCTCCCTGGTCAGTGGAAAAATTGTCTTCCATGAAACTGGTCCCTGGTGCCAACAATGTTGGGGACCACTGCTGTAAGTCATCATCCCTTTACCCTACTCTCAGTCCACATGGATTAAAATCAGGCTTCCCTATGTGTCTGGAGATAGAAAGATAGCCCAAACCTAAAAATCAGTGAGTCCCATTTTCTGCCCATGGTGATTGGTTCCAGTGGATATGAGCCAAATGAGTTGATGAGAAACCAGCTCCAGGATAGTCACTGTCACTCTTGGTGGAAGTATGTCCTCTTTCTTCTAGGGTTATTCTGCTGGTAGGATGCAAGCTGGGAGCTCTTGGTTCTTGAGAAGAAAACCAACTGAGAATGGAGAATGCTGAGAAAAAGGGCTAAGATGAAGAGGCCAGGTATTGAAAGCAGTTGTTAGGGCCCCAAATCCAGACACGCCTGAGCCTATCTTGTTCGGAATTTTGCATTACAAATGCTGGCTGATTACCCTGGTTTGTCTTATACACTTTGAGTTGGTTTTCTGTTAACTGTGACTAGAAGCTTCATGAACATTAGACTATATCCCTAATTTCACTTCTCCTTCTCTGTATATAGGGAAGTGTGTTCATCTACTAAACTTGAAGAGGGGTGAAATAGGTTAAAGAATCTATTTTTGCCATGTATTATTAAGAATGTTAGAGATAAATAGTCCTGGCTTGGAATGGTGTCTCCAAAAGCTATTAGGGACACAGGCTTCTTGTACTTTATTTTCAGCTCTCCTAGACATGATAAGGAGATGTCTGGTCAACCTCCAGAACTGAGTCCTACTTCCAGGCAGGAAGAAAGCAAAGGGTAAAAGATTTCACAAGTGCCAGCAAAGTCTGACCACAACTCCCCAGAAGGAGATTTTTTTTTTTTTTTTTTTTTTACAGAAAACCTACAGAATAATTTCTTCCCAATTTTTTAAATTGTAGTAAAATACATGTGATACAAAAGATTGCCATTTTGGCCTCTCTTAAGCATATAACGCAGTGACATTAATCACCTTGCCAATGTTGGGCAAGCATCACCACTATTTCTAAATTTTTTTTTCATATACCTAACAAAGCAATAACTGCCCATTCCTCTCTCCTCTCAACCTCTAATGAACTCTCACCCACCTTCTTTCTCTATGTGTTTGCCTATTCTAGGTACCTCACACACATGAAATCATATGGTATTTGTTCTATTATTTCAGGCTTATTTCACTTAGCATAATGTCTTCAAGATTCATCCATATTGAGGCATGTATCCAAACTTCATTTCTTTTTTATGAATAAATAATATGTAATATGCCATCATACGTATATACCGCATTATGTTTATCCATTCATCAGTTGTCGAACACTTGTGTTACTTCCACTTTTTGCGCACTTCAGGGGTGGGGGGAGAGCACACAATGTGGTGAGGAAAGAAGGGCACACCCACCTCGCCAACCAGATTAGCTGAATCAACAACCCTAGTGATCCATGGGGTGACAGGTGTCATATCCAAGAACTTTTGAAAGCAGAGACTAAAGTACACACAATAAACTAGGTGTGTAGAAAATGATCCACTGAGCGGAATTCACAACATTTCTCTTTCCTGAGAATGGAAGAAGTTTCCTGGAGAGCAAACCTGGTCTCTCTTCAAGAAGGAACTTCCTGGGAGGCACCTGTGGCTCAAAGGAGTAGGGCGCCAGCCCCATATGCAGGAGGTGACGGGTTCAAACCCAGCCCCGGCCAAAAACTGCAAAGGAACTTCCTTACCCATGATTTTCCATCACTCTTCTATCTGCCCTCTGGAAAGTTCTTCTTTGTCCCCCTCTCTCCCTGGACTCCTCTGAGGTGGAATTAGAGAGGACGAGCTTCCTATTGGGCTCAGTGATTTTTTAGGAGTTTAACTGTTTACAGATTTAATAGCCATAGTTCCTACATATTAAGCTTAGGAATTATTTGGCAATATAATTCCTGCAAAGAGGTAATAGGCTTCAAATATGTTCTGTTAAATGTATCCATGGCCAAATACTTTGTCTAGACATAATATTTAAGGGTGAACAGTCTGCCACGCTGACTCCACATCACACTGAAGCCCCCTTACACTCCTTTCATTCCTTAAAACTTATCATGAAACGGGGCTTTGAAGATGGTCATCCAATTGCCTAGAACAACACATCAGTTTGGCTATTTATCTTTAAGAGCTCAGCTTAAACCCTCCAATTGTCTTAGGTAGAGTCCCATTAGAGCAGAGCCTGAGGCAGGGGTTCAGATACAGGTGGCTTATTGAGGGAATGATCTTTAGGAAAATCCCGAAGGAAGTATGGGAAACAGACTAGGAAAGGGCAGCAACCTCCCAATTGTGGTTTCATGGAGAGCAGCATTAGCACCACCTGAGAACTTGCTAGAAATGAACATTTTCAAGCATCTCGCATTTTAGAAATTCTGGGAGTAGAATCCAAGCTATCATTTGAGGTGCCTTTTAGGTGAGCTGAATGCACACTATGGTTTGATAACCACGGGGAAGGGGGCAAAGTCAGATAAGGATGTGGTCTCAAGTGAAGTCTAGTCTTGGCCTTATCCACAGAGGACTTGGAGCATAAACTGCATGTCAGAGCTGTCCGATTTGAATGCCTGCATCCACCACTCACTGCCTGAAGGTGGCCTGGAGGAGGGGCTTGTAATTCCTTGGGGACGCAGCTCCCATCAGCTGAGAGCAGTTCTCCCAAGACTAGGTGGCTGTGTGTCAGGGAGATCAGAGCTGGAGGGGTGAAAATGCACCAACCTGGTAAAGGGAGTCTGGAAAGTGGGGTGCCAGTAACATCTGCTACAGTTGTTCTTATTTGGTTATCTCTGTCCTCGCCACTCAACTGAGAGTTTCAGGTGTTATTATTGACGTGCCAGAGCCTGCCACAGGTGTGAAACTTAGTAATTATTTTTGCAATTAGTTGATTAAACAAATGCTAACAATGTGCCTACTCTATCCTGGGCTCTATTCTCAAATCTGGCAATTTAGATGTGAATAAGACACAGCACTTGTTCCCATGGAATTCTTTGGGGAGGTGACAAGAAATATAAAAATGTATGCACACATATCCACGTATAGTGTCAGATTTTGATAAATGCCATGAAGAAAAACAAAGCAGAGTGAGAGGATAGAGCAAAGCACAGGGTGCTATTTTAGATGCAGCAGTTAAAGAAGGATTCTCTGAGAAGGTGACATTTGAGGAAAGGTATGAACCAAGTGAGGAACTGAACCAGGAGAATATCTGGTGGCAGCCACTGGTGTGTAAATTCAAAATTATTTCAGGAAACTTTTTTATAAGATGTGTATTTCAGAGAAGAGCGTTCTAGACACAGCCAATCAATGGATGAGTCGCAGGACACACCTGGTATTTCTGTATTGGTAAAGCAGGAGGAGGTGGCTGGGGGACATGGACAGGTGGCATGATGGTTACTGTTTTCATTTACTTTTTAATTAAATGATTATCAAAACATACATGCACAAGACTTTTCAAAAGAAAATAGCATAGAAGAGGCTGAAATGCACCGGCCCCGTCCCACCCTGGTCATCCTCATTGCTCCTTTTACCTTAGTTTAGTGTGTATCACCCCAACTTCCTGTCTTCTCTTCTTAAAAGAGAGTTGTAGAATATTTTTAGTTCCTCTGTTAATTACCTTTGTAATTTTCAATAGCATACTAGCTGCTCTTGGTATGTTTCATCCGCTATCTTTGTAATATCAGGATGTTGCGTCCTGTTATTCCTGCCCTCCTTCCACCCTGAGACTTTCATCGCTGTTCTAGACAGTAGAGACGTAACTTGAAAGCGGTGGGTGCAAAAGAGAGTGTAGGGAGTCTCAGATATTAAAAGAAGGATAGTAAGGCTGAAGTTTAAATACCAAAGCATGAATGTTTTATAAGCATGTTTAGATTTTGGTGTTTTTTTCTGTAGGTTGAGTCTAAAAGTGAAAAGTATCTAGACCATGTGGAAACATCAAGAGAGAATTTTAAGACAACAGGGGTGACGCTATTCAATCCACATGTGCTTGGGTTTTGTCGTCTCCTTCACTTACACCCATGTAGGTGCCTTTACCTCAGATGGCTGTTTCTCTTTTAAATTATGCCCCATTTTCTTCCCTGGGAAAAAGGGCACGGACAAAGGTAAGGCTGGTATGGTACCGCTGACACACAACCTAGTTCTTCTAGCGGGTGGCTCCACTGTTTTCTCATTCATGATTACCTTTTACTGCTGATCCCACAGGCATCACCAGAGTGTTGGTCAAAGTGGATCACACGCATTTATCATAGGAAAGTCTTCAGAGGTAACATGGAAATTCCACCTTCTCGAAGAACTGTCTTCCCTTCCTCAACTTACAGGGGCTGGTCCTGATGGCTATGTGCGTATTATCTGACCCCATCGCCTCAACTATAGCCAGTTGGGCCAGGAAGTGACACATGACCCAACCTAGACTGACTAGGTTGTCTCTGCTGGAGATTTTAAATTGAGAATAAAACCACCCAGTTTAGTCTAGGTGGGTTTCTTAAATAGGGATGACAAAAAAACTCGAAATCCATCTTTCATCTTGAAGATCAAGTAACGGAGAAAGTCAAACAATTTTTTTCAACTAAAAATATGAAAAGAAGCAGATATGGGAAATAGAGTGACTGGTGGGGTTCCTGATGGTTTTTATTTACTGGTTACAGCTCCCTGCCTAGGCCTGATTATACCTTTGCCCTATGGTTCCTTGAAACATCATCATAATTTGATACTAAATCCCTTCTTTTCTCAAGATAGCTCAAGTGAGTTTCTGCAGTTTGCAGCCAAAAATGTACTCACTAGTAAAATATCCCCCAATACCTAATCTTCTCCTTGGCAAATGGGAGCCATATCTTTGCATTTTCCGAAGTACTGAGCAGAATGCCTTGCACATAGTGGGGACTCAAGAAGCATTTGTTGAGATAAAGAGCCGGGGGAGGGGGTGTGGTAAGCTCTCACCTCTCAGGTACAATGTAAGGGTACATGGCACACCTCCTTGGTGAAGAGCTCAATTGCAACTTGGACTTTACTTATCAAACACAAATAATATAACCTAATTGTATGTACCCTTATGTTAATCTGAAATAAATAAATACATATAATATAAAAACTGAAACCTGATAAAGATTATACAAAAGAGAAAAGCATAAGCATTTATTGAATGGAATCCTCTGTTAGTACTCCTGCCTAAATGATATGACCACTTACAGAAAGCCCTGACCCCTCCAGAGGTGAAGGTAATGCTGATGTATGAGAGGATAAACAGAAAAAAGCACAAATAGATACACTATGTCAGCTAGTCCACTAAGCTGACAGCCCAGTGAAGAAAGTCTTAATGAGAGAATCAGCAGTTGCAAGGCGTCTGAATGCCTCCCAGTCTGATGGCAGATAAGTAGGATCAGAGAGGGTTATCAGCAAACACAGAGGAAGAGCCTGGCTCTGTAAGGAGAGTGTGCTTTCAATCCCTTGGGTTCCCGATTGATCTGTTGAAAGAGTCCTCTAGTGGTGGAAATGAGCAATTATTTCTAGCCTTAGAAGCAGATTCTACACACCCATGTACACACACCTACACGTTAACTGAATGAAAGGAAAGGATGAGGTCACCCCCTAGTAAGCGAGGAGGCATTATTGGGAACTAACTGACGGCCTTCCTACCTCCACACTCCCACTCCAGTCAGGTGTTCTGACTTACTGCACGTGCACGTTTAGGACTTCCCACGCTGTGATCATTTTGGCTCCGGACAGGAATTACAAGGAAGGATCCTGCCTCACCAAGCCAAAAGCTCCAGATAAAGCTCCATTCTTATAATGTGTATCCCTTTCTCTCCTTCAGAAAAATTGTCCACGTCCTGACTCATGACGGTTACCTTTATCTATCCGAGCTCCTGACCCTTGCCCCCACTATACTACCTAGATAGCTGATCCCTTCTGCTGAGCCTCCTGGGCACCATACTCTGTTTGTCTGGGCTTATCTTACAAAGCCAATGGAGTTATTGGGACACTTTTCCTCAGCCAAGGCCACTGACCTTCCATCAACACAATCCTTCTTTGAGAGAAGAATCAAACACATCCTGAACTGACTGTTTTGATTATTATCATTTCATAGTATTTAAGCTTCTGAGAATGAGGAAGGGAAATTTTACTAATTTAATAACCACTTCCAGAAAAGATCAACTTCACCTCCAAATTACACATGTATTTTTCCTTTAAAAATAAAAGTCATAATAATCAAGGCAGCACATTTTACTAAGAAGAAAATTTCCTTTTTAGAAAAAAAAAAACACTAAGTAACTTGCAGGAGGTTTTGCACACCTCCGCCATTACCTTCTGCTGTTCTTCTGGAGTGCGGCTTACTGTGGTCCCGGCCACATGTTGAACCATTCCTTTTTGGTCATGTGGCAAATCTTCAGTATTTCTACTTCCTGACCCCAAATCAGTGTTTGTGAACCAGGGCACATGCATATGCAACTAGATGCACTTTGTTATACGCATCTATGTATTCAAACCAATAGTCTGCACATTATGTAGACCCTGTTATGCACACCCACACATAACAGGGATGCATTTGCAATAAACATGTTCACATGGCTCATCACACTGTGTGCTTGTACAAACATATATTTACATGCCTGCTTTACTTCTACAACAAATTCACAGGCATTCTGAATTCATAACTAAGTGGAACATAGCACAGGTAAACATTGAAACACAATCACACCGTGACTATCTATTCAAAGCTATACATGCACATGCAGGTATATTCAACACCAAGAACAAATTATTCAGATGAGCTTAACACCAAAGTAAAAGTAGCAAAGTCACCATGAAGTCCTGAACTGCGTTTGAGAACTCTTCATGACATTATTGCTGGTCAGTCATCTGAACAGAAGCTCTCAGACAGTCAGCAATGGCACCAGAATATGTGTGTCTGTGGTTACCTCCCATTATATTTCTGTCCAACTAAATAAAATTCAAATGTGACAGTTGGTTGTGGACACATCTCAGGGGCTGCTGTAGTAACCTGAGCAGCCTCAATTCCAAACACCCAACCTCTGGGTATCAGTCCCGTTATGCCACAAGAAAAAATAAAATAAAATAAAATAAAGGCAATTCTATGGGCTGTCCTTAGGCAGCTCGGTATGTGCCCATGTACATGCTACAATATACAGACACGAAAAGCTTGTTAAATGCTGGCCCTCTGCAACATTGGCTATTTTCAAGGAAGTGAGGTTTCAGGTGTGCAGTGTCGTTTGTACTTTGGACTTACAAGGAAAGCAGGCATAACTTCATCTGCCTTGTGGTCTGACTTAGACGGAGATGTTAACAAATGAACATCCCAGGGACCTTTGAAAATAATCTGACATTTACAGTGACTCTTCCACCTTGCTTCCATCACCCTTTCAAACGCAGAGATGTTACAACACATAAGAGGTGTATTCAGAGACTCAAATCTCGCACTTTTTTGCCCAAGGTCCCCGCTGCGTGTATGACAGAGTCTGTATACATTGAGCTCCTTCCGTCTTTTAGGAATGTATGATCCTATATATATGAACAGTTCCGGGTCTGATCCGAGCAGGTTGTCTCCGGTGTAAACCAGAGCTCCCGAGAAAGGAGGGTAGACATATTGGTTTGTTTTCTGAGGAACCAAATTGAGAGAGACTATACACAGATGTGCTTGTGACAACACTTTTTGCCCGCCTAAGTGAGCCACACGGCCGTCACCGGAGCCGCTGGTGCCTTTAAGAAGACTCGGTCTTTCGGGTCTTCTCTCCCCAGTGGGCTCCAGCCGCGCCAGCAGCGAAAGGCAAACTTGCCCGGCTCGTGGAAGGAGGGGTGGGGGGCATGGAAGAATGCCGCGTTGGGTGGGTGCTGAGAAAACGCCGGAGCGCGCTACGGGCGCGTTTCTTCCCCTTCCCTTAACCCTTCCCGGAGCGGAGGAGCCCTTCCCGGGCCGTGCTGCTGCGCCAAGGCGCCGGGGTGCTGGCTGCCCTGGGCGTCCGAAACTTTGCGCGGAGAGTGGGCTTGAATAAGCAGAGCCGAGCAGGCTGGCTGAGCTGGGAAGGGACAGAGGAGCGGAGGGGCAGAGGAGAGACCCTTTAGCACCCCACGTCTCTAGCCTGGGTGCCAGGAAGGCGCGGGTGCAGCCGCAGGGGAGAGCTGTCCCTTCAGCACCACGGATCTGCGAGCAGAGGCGTTAGAACCGCGAGGCGGGGCGACAGTCGGGGAGCTGTCCCTTCAGCACCACGGACCTTTGGCCTCCGATGAAACCACCCGGCCCCCGCCCCAGGACTCCGTCTTTTCTCCAGTTTGAGCGGGGGTGTCGGGAGCAGGCGGAGAGCTTTCTTGGGAGGCTGGGGAAGCAGTGAACACTCTTCGCAGCGGCTCGCCTCCCAGCAGTGCTATTTTTTGCCATCCGCCCTCACCCCCAGCACACGCGCTCGCACACACACGCACACACACGCACGCACGCACACACACAGACCTCTCTGGATTGCTTTGCCTTGAGTCTCCCGGGGCTGTGAGGAGCCAGGCGCATCTCAAACCGAGCTGGCAGCTCCAAGCTCCGGAGCCATGCCCTGCACGGACCCTCGTCCTTACCAAGCTCCTGAGGAATGAAAGGAACCCAGGGACCCTCCGAAGGCAGCAGTGATGTGGACCAACCCCCCGGAGCCTGCACCCTTCCGAGGGCCATAGGCGACCTGGGGAACGGGAGAAAGCGCCAGACAGGAAACCCCAGCTTTCCCAAAGTCCCCGTGGATGCTGGCAGAAGGAGAGCCGAATTTTTGGAAGAGCCTGCCCTAGGTTACTCAGCTGCAGAGTGATTTTCCCCTCTGGCACTGAATCTCCCCTCCCACCCCCAGCCGCCCAGAGTACCATGAAGAATTATGAGGATGTGTGACAGAGGTATCCAGATGTTGATCACCACTGTGGGAGCCTTCGCAGCTTTTAGCTTAATGACCATTGCAGTGGGCACGGACTACTGGTTATATTCCAGAGGTGTGTGCAGGACTAAATCTACAAGTGATAATGAAACCAGCAGGAAGAATGAAGAAGTAATGACCCATTCGGGGCTGTGGAGGACCTGCTGCCTGGAAGGTATTTACAAATTCCTCTCAATGCTTCTGTATAATCCAGGTTCTGACATTTTGGTGGGTGTTTGGGGAGGTGGAGGTGGTGATGAGGAAAGAAAAACACTTCACATTTTTTGCCGAGAATGTGCAGGTGTCCTGACTCTGTTACCAGCAAGATTAACACTGTGTGGGATAAATGGGTTGGGTCTTGTTGATTGTTTTTTGCATCAGCTTCACTAGATGAGATTTTGTGCCACTCTAGGCAGCTTCTGCAGTTGAGAAAAGTCTTCACATCCAAAATCCCTAAACATATTATGAACTGTTGGGATCTCTGGGTTGAGATAGGGTCTTTAACTCTTCTTAAATTGCATTGGGGTGTAGGGGGGGAAGGAGGCAGAGAGAAAGAGACCTGCTCTGCCCTGGCTATGATCTTATTTCTCAATATAGTCTCATCAGTTTCTTCTAAGTTTGCCCTAACTAGATATTGCCATGAACTTCCATTGCCAACCAGTACTAGGGTAACATATGCAAACCCCCACTTCCGCCCACACCCCCATGCACACACTTTAAGAAAAACTTCCTGATTAAAACATGTCTCACTGTTTTGGATCCCAACAAATGGAAATCTTGGTATTTGGTATCCACCTGTCTTCATCCCTAAATCATTCCCGAACCCAGCACATACATTTCCATAACATTTCCATGAGATTGGTTTCCCAAGAATTGCACCTCATCACTTCTAATTCTAAAAAATTAAAGTATTTATTCTCAATTGTAATGAAGAAGACAGAATAATTTTAGAATACAATAGCCTATCTCACTATTAAACTTGCTTTCACCTCACCAGAAGTCAGTCTCAGCATCACTGGGCAATATTGGATGTCATTGGGAGTAAACAGAAAGATAAAGAAGAAAATCAAAGCTCTTTGTAGCCTATATGCCTGAGGGAATCATTGGATTAGAGGGGCAGTAGAGAGTTTTCTTAGGTTTCTGAGGAATCTGTGCAGCTTGTCTCAGTGGTAGGCAAGGAAATGTGGGCTTCCTATATGCTCCCCTGCCCTGCTTGCCATTAGCTCTCCACACCTGCATTCCCACTGGCTGGAATTTGTCAGGGCTTCTTGAGAACTTGCATTTATGTAAATCACTTAGGAAATCATGCTATGACATCACTTGCTAGTGTAATATTGCGTCACCTTCTGGCCTTTTTCCCATGTCCTGACACTTTGAACAACTGTTCTCCTGACTGTAGCGCTACTACAATTGATTCTGTTTCTAACACAAATCTGCAACTGGTGGGAAGCCCAGGTAGGAAAGGGCTACTTTAAATGCAACAAAGATCATGTGAAGTCAGAAGGCCTAGGTAATGCTGCAAGCTATCTCTGTGACCTTGGCTGAGACATTTACCCTCTCTAACTCTCAGCTTATTAATCTTGGAAATGACTCTTTTGGATTAGGTTGTCTTGAATTAGCAATATCCAAAGCTGATACAGTATCCAGGGACCTGACAGAAATTCTAGAATAATTTTTTCCTAAACATAGGCAAAAGTCTAATGTTTGTGATCATTTGTGATTCAGTGTGGTGACATCATTTACCTTCGGGAAATTCCATAATTCTCTTTTCTATATTGAGGACAAGGCACTGAATTATCTTCTGTAAATCTATGATATGGTGGATGTTGCAATACCTACATAGTTCTAGAGATGGCATGAAGAATCTGAGGCTCCTGCAAGCCAAAAATGGCACATCTGTGTACCATGCTTTGGTCATTTCCAACTCTTCTGCCTCTTGGAACTAAACCTGGGAATGCACAGTTAAACATCAAGTTTCATTTTTCCCATTATGTTCTATGAAAAAATAAATCTATACGAGCAAAAATAAGACCTAAAATTTCTGAACCCTTACTCAGAATTTCTCAACTGATGGTTTCTCTTTTCTCCAACATCATGTCCTACACCCACAGTTTGTGCAAGGAATTGAATGCCCACCTAGGCATTCTGTAGGCTTGATGGGAGAAGTGAGAAACTGAATCAAGATGGAATTGAATGAATTGAATTGAATTGAAGACGTGTCCTTGGGCAGGTAAATTCTATTGAGAAGATGTGTTGCAATCTCTATACAGTTTGGCCTGGCTAATTTTTTCTTACATTTTAAAAAGATTTAAATATAGTAAGAAGCACAAACCTTAATGAATCATGGTAATTTTTCTGCTATGTAACCCCTTATCACAATACCTAGGTGGGCCTGGCTAAAATTTGAAGCCAATATTTTTCTTGATACATCAAGGGTTCAAGGAACTTGCAGGAACCTCTGATTTCTGCATGGGGGGGGGGCGGCTGGAGGGACACAGGCTGTTGGTGGCTTCTATTTTAGACATTTTCATCCTCAGCTAGAATGGAGAAGTATTACCATCTCCCATTCAGTATTCCTTATATATTCCAGAGCCTCATCATCCTCATTTTCCGGTCCTTTAAATGTTGAAGTATAACTGGGGTAGGGGGTTCTTATAGCTCAGTTTTCTTAAAGATCAAATTAGAAGAGTCAATTCTTCCATACTTTTTAAAAGAGCCCCAAGACATTGTTGCTATTTTGTCCAAAAGAAGTGAAGGCTCAGGAGAGACCTGACAGCTGTCTGCAGGTATCTGAAAGGCTGTCATATGAAAGAGAGATTTGAAATTTTCTGTGTGGCCTTACGAGGATAGAAGTAGGAGCTAGAGGGATAAAAGGTTTTACCTTAACATAAGTAACTATCCACTGTGGAATGGGGAAGTTTTAGGAAGTGATGGGGCCTCCAACGCTAAAGATATTCAAGTATAAGGAAACTACACCAATCGTTTCCAAACTTGGCTAGTCACCACAATCCCATGAATACCTCTAAAAAAAAAAAATCATTGGGTTCCACAACTAGATCCCCTGCTTCCATAAGTCTGTGGTGGATTGCTGAAATCTGAATTTTCTAAAAGTGCTCCAAGCAATTCTTGTGTTAAAGCCAACATTTATTGAGTATTTAAACTGGGCCTGGGGATGCCTGTATGTTTTAAGGAGTGTGTTGCTCAAGTAAGAGACGGATGTTTCCAGTTTTCATGTCGATAACCCACCAGAATATCATCTATATTCAGCACTTACTATGCACTTGCACTACTCTAAGAAATTTAAAAGATTGTTTCATCTTCAAAGGAGCTCAATGATGTAGGTGCTATTATTACCTTCATTGTACAGACCAGGAAACTGAGGCCTGGAGAATTTACATGAGTTGCCCAAGGTTGCACACTTAAACTCAGCAGGCAATGCTTGACCAAAGTCATGTTACCCCTCAGAACATTTGCTAGAGAACATTAATTCACGCTTTGGTGGATAGTTTGCAACTGGTATAAACATTCGGTTTGAGAATGCCCAGACACTTGGGGTTTTTTTGTTCAGTAGTCCTGATCTCTGAATTCTCAGCACAGCTGTGCAGTGTCAGCAGGGGTGCAGGAGCCACCAGACAGGCTCAAAGGACTCGATTTGAATGAAGAAACAATCAACCTATGTAGAGACACCCACGAAGAAACTAAAATGAATTCCTGACTCATTATCTGGAAAATATGCAAGGCATTCACAAAGTAGTACCCCCACCTGTTGTATGTTTTCAGTGGTAATTTATGAATTTGAATGAGTTCAGTATGTGATTCTTTCTCTCATTAAGAAAACCTCTCCAAGCAACGTGTTTACATAGTGGAAAGACCACCAGCCTAGTAGTGAGGAATCACATTCACCAGTCCCATGAATTATGCATGAAATTTTCCTCCTTTCAACCTCAGTTTACCCAATTCCAAAATGAGAACTTTAGGTAAAATTAAGGACATCCAAATGTTCATGTGGACTAAGAAGGTAATGTAAATTGTGAAACCCACATTTCACTGCCCTCTTAACTCGATTCTACTGGGAGGGGGGAGACTAACAGTACATATGAGAAGGTATTTGGTAACTGAAATTTGGTAATAATGTGAAGGCAATAGGGAGTGGTGGGGACTCTGGCAAACTCAAGAGCACAAGCCTCATTTAAAGGACAACTACGACTTGACTTGAGTTGATTTTTACCCTGGAAAATGAGGCCCAGTACTCCAAATATAGAAACATCAAATTCAAAGTCTCTTGATTTTTACAATGTGGGAAACAAATTCTGCCTTTTGGGAACATAATATTACCCAAACCAAATTTACTTTGGCCCAGGGGCTGCTAGTTTTGAGCCCTAGAAATTATCTAAATGGCCCTTTTAATCCAAACTTCTGATATTTTTAAATTTGAATCCTGAATTACTCGTTATTAGTCAATAATCATGTTTGCAATTCATTAAAAAATCGCCTACTAAGAAAAGAACACCCACTTAGGATTTTAGGACAGAGAACTTGAAATTATGGAAAAGAGGTTCAACAAACCGCTATTTCTGCTACAGATGGGCATGGATGACACTGAACATCTGGCTGAAAAACTGAAAAAAAAAAAAAAATTAGCCAGTCATTAGAAGTTCCCCCATATTTCTAAATCTCCAGATGGTTGACTTTTTCAGCCAGATGGGGTTCCAGCTTTATTTATGTGTTCAGAAGCCTTCAGGGAAGCTGCAAAGATGTGGTTGAGGGTGGAGGTGATAGGAAGACATGACATTTACTCAGTGTTTTCTATATGCCAAACTCTGTGCTAGGTGTTTTCACATATGTTAACTCATATTTTTCACGTCTCCTATCTCCCATAGTAGAATATAAACTCTATGAGGACAGGGATTCTTGTTGGAACACTACTACCCTAAAGGTTAAAAACAGTACCAAGTAGTCACTTCTGTGCCTCCAGTCCTGGCTTTAATACTGTACCCTCCCTAGACATATGAATTGAACATGAGCTAGAGCTCCCTCATGCTTCCCTACTCCTGAACCTCTCCCTGTTCCTTTTCCTGTATTCTGTGTCCTTGCCCATAAAACCCAAGAGGGACATGGAAGAGAGAAGTGGAGGCTTAAGGAGCCTTAAGGCAAGATGGGAGTGAATGACCACGATTATTTGTGGGCTGAGTCAATATTGGACAGATGGTAGAGGTCGGAGTCTGACCGTGACTAACATTCAGCCAGAATGTGTCCATAGAGCCATACTGGTTGTTAAAATGTCAAAATACTTCCCTGTCTGTTGATTAGCCACACGGGGCCCAAGTCCCTCACCAACTCCACACCACTGCTGCACACATGCTAGCCTTTCCTGGAACCCTCCCGACCCCCTTAAGATTCATCAAGTAAAGTCTTAAGAGCTGGCCGGGTAGGTTCTATGGAGACCCTGCTGCATTCAGCCCCACGTAACCCTCCATCCTGGTTGTTAAATATTTTAATTCTTACTCCAAGTTGTGTCATCAGAGGTGGAAAGACCTTCTGTCGTCTTCCTACCTCAAACCCAACCCTCTACTTCTGGTTCCAGGATTCCACCCATCTTACATAGTGGGAGTCTTACAAATACTTTGATTTATTTTGGCCTCTGAAATCCTATCTTCTGGATTAGAACAAAGGTGAATGACCTTCATTCCAACACTGAATGACCAGTGTTATTCATGTGGGTGACGAGTGGTGTGTCAAGAAAAAAATAAAATAAGAAATTAAGCAAACATATGGCTGTGGCCTTTTAACATTCTCACAGAGCACCGTGCTATAGGCTTTCCTCAGGGGTCATCTGATTCACTGGGGGAATAACTTGCACTGACTTAGCTTTTATTAGAGAATAAAGCGTACTCATGTACAGTTAGATGTTTACTTGTAGACAACTAGGATGATGCAGATAATTTTTTTGTTCAGAGGTGCACAAGATTTTTGTCCGTTACAGGAGGTAAACCCAAATATTGTGGATTTATTCCCCCTGCCAAGAACATTAGTCAGCTTTATACTAACTTAGTGGAAAAAAAATAACTACCTCCTTTGAACAAGTTTTGTCATTCTGCTGGTTTTTTCATGGTTGAGGTGAATAAAAGTTGACATGAGCTCACTACATATTTTAGGAAAATTATGTTTTTAATAATTTGAAAATTATACCTTGACATTGGGAAGTTCCTCCAATGAAAACAATGGTTCTGAGGTTAAAGGGAAGTCTTTAACATTATTCCCATTGAAAAAGGGCACACTTGAGGGTAGAAATAAAATAGGCCTTTAATTGTGTAAGAGAGAGACCACGGAGAGTGGGGAACAATAGCAGGGACTTTGGGACCAGGTGAACCTGGGTTTTTCTCTGGACCCTGCCATTTACTGACTATGAGACCCATGAACGGTGCTCAAACTTTGCGCACTAGTTTTCTTATCTGCCAAACAGAGAAACAAAAGTAGCAAGTGCTTGCAAATTGTTTCTGTTTTAGTTCTTATGGTTCCTTCATAGCTCTAAATGGTGTGTTGATCAGTAGTTCTTGAGATATTCATTTTAGACAATGCCCATTCCCTGAAACAAATGATGAGTTAGCTTGCTTATTCCAGTCTTCACCTCCCTCCTGATATTTTTAGTTCCTCAATGAGTTATCTGTGGTTCCACAAAGAATCCTACATAAGGACCAAGGGTGTCTAGAATAAAAGAGAGACTGGCAACTCATTCCTGCATTGGACACTTGTTTAGGCAGCATGACTGCTCCTGTGCTCATGTGCCTCCCTCACCAAAGGTATTGGAGTGAACAGCAGAGCTGAAAGAAGGCCTGGCAATGGGGTAGCCTGTTTTCAATGCTGGGTTACCTGTGAGTGGACTGGATCTGGTGGTGGACAGCTGAGCTTGAACTATCATGTCTACATCCCACCTAAGAAAGCAGTCCAGTAGCCAAGAACACCCTAGCTGGGGTGGTTTGATGTTTGTGAAGATGTTGTCTACACAGCACTGCTTGGCCTAGGGATCATGTTCTGTTCACCACATCCCTTGGTCCAGAACTGAGTCTATCCAAAGGGACAGGGGTCTTTAATAACTGTTTCTGGGTACCGTATGGGCCAATTGCAGTCCCAGCAGCATGAAGCTATCATTTGCCAAGGTGGGTAACCAGGTGGAATGGAAAAGACTAGACCAGTGTCAGATATTTTGTGCAAGGAAAGGTCGTTGCAGTGGGCAGGCACTATAGCACCCTCCAGAAACCAATGCATGTGACGCACGGAAGAGTCAGCACGGAGGGTGCCCTGGCAGGGTACGCAGGGTGCTCTGGCCATTGGTGTTATCCAGAGAAGCAGGAGCAGCAGCAAGCCAGGAAAATTTGCAGCCTGGCCCAGCTAAGCGAAGTGACACCTTGACCTTTTCTTTTTTCCTGCCCCCTGCTGCAACACACTGAAAGCGCTAGAATCTAAATGAGAAAGGACCAGGGATAGAGCTGCTTTGAATTCACCACGCACTTTAAATTTTAGGCAGCATCTGAAGTTTTAACAGCCAAAGGTGACTGGGAAGTTATAAAATCTGCCTAGTATATCATTCAGAAAATAAGAGATTTGGAATAACATAGTTGAAAGCCAAAATAAAACAGTAGCATGCTTATATCCCCACTAAGTTGAGGCTCATCAATAAACATAAACAATACCATCATGCTTAGTCTCAAAAGTCCTAAAAGTTGAAAACTCAGTGGTGTCTATATATGGTGGTACGTAGCTACATCTCCAGGGCTGGAAAACTGTGACTGGGTGACTGGGCCAAATGCAGCTCATTGCATTTCCTTCTATGGCCTACAGCTAAGAAAGTTTTGTACAGTTTTTAAATGGTTGAAAAATTAAATAATACCCGAAATATTTCATGAAATATATGAAATGATATAAAATTCAAATTTCAGCACCTATAATTCTAAATGTTGTCAAATGAAAAACATGGAAACTCGTTCTCTTGCGTGTCATGTGTGTATCTATGTAGTGTCTTTAATTTTTGCTGTTTAGCCTGCAAAGCCTAAAACATATACTATCTGGCCCTTTCCAGAAAAAGTAAAGTTTGCCAACTCCTGCTATATCTCACTGTAGAGATATATAAGAATCTATAATAATGTCTTACTTCAAGAAGGACTCTCTGTTTTCCAAAGAATATTGAATTGCTCTTCTTCCTCTCTCTCTCTCTCTCTCTCTCTCTCTCTCTCTCTCTCTCTCTCTCTCTCTCGTTTTGCACCATTTGCCTTTGTCATAGATTCTTCATGTGATCGGTCAGGTATTCTTTCTTTCCTGGAGAACTCTCACTTAGTTCTTTACCCAGGCCGCTCTTGCCCTCTTCCTGAGACACGGACAAGTTGAAAATTAATGAGATGGTCTCCAGATTATTAATGAGATGGTTTCCTTCTGATGGTCTCCAGGATCGCTAGGCCTTGAGAAGCTACACAGAAAACAGTATCTGCTGGGGGCTGGCAAAAGAAGAAAGATTTGGAAGCCAGTGTTTGCAACTGGCAATAAAAAGAAAAGAACGTTGGGAAAAAAATGTAACAGCAAACTTAATCAGATGTGGTTACTAGGTGGGTGACAGAGAAGAAATTAAGGTCCTCAATAGGCAGCTGGTATGGGGATTCGAGAGAGGGGGACTCTTCCAGATAGTTCCATGGATGAGGTTCTGTATGTTCGTGAAACATCATCAAAAAAATACGTGAATGAGCATTTTTATAGCTAATGAAATTTCATGACAAAATACGTGAATGGGAACATTTATAGGAAGGGTTTTATACGCAGAAATAAATCATGAATATGGAGCTTAGAAGAGAGGTAAAACCTAGGATGACATCTGGGATCATGCAAACGTAGATGGGAATGGAAGGCGGGAAAGTAGGTAAGAAATGACAGAGAAAACCCAATGAACACAAATGACAAGTGGAAGTGACACTAGCTCTTAGGAACAAAGAACAGAGGAGCCAGTGAACACCGAGAAAAAGCAGAAACTTAAAAGAAAAATGAATCTTTTGCTGAAGGGAAGGTGATTCAATTACCGTGAGCTTCTCCTAGCGAACCACCCATACTAATCCCTAACAATTGCTTTCCTGCTCGTAAGTGCTTACAAACCACCCTTTTAATGATATATCCTATAAAACCAGCCACAATTGTTTGTAATTCAACAGCCTGTAGTTGGAAAGAGTCTGGGTTTCCAGTCTTGAAAAATCTCAGTGTCATTTGCCCATTCATTTTTTTTTTTTTTTTGTCATTTTTGTCCTTGAAGATTGTCAAGAGTAGATTGACAGTTTCATTTTAAAATTCCCTCAATATCCTGGGTACAAAATCAGGGGAAAAGAAATACATGTTGTGTGGACATATTGTGCACAGATCCAGCAGACTCTGTTTCTATTCCTTGTGCCTGAGAGCCTGTTCCCTGCACATTCAGGAAATGGCATTTCCAGCACTCTGCATTCTGTGCTTTTGTTGCTGAACATCTGGCATGACTGCCCTGGAACACGGTAATACCTACATGTTAAATTAGACTGATCCAAAAAGTCACGCATCGCCATTGAAGTGTCTTCCATCACGTCATCCATTACAAAATTCTATTGTCACCTGTGGAAATTGGTTTCGGCAGAGAGAAGGTAATATAGATGCATATTTACAGTAAATCATTTTGACTCTTTTGCAAATTATCAGGATAGCAGAACCAATTAGCTGTTTATCAGCTTTAAATGCCTTAAAATGTGTATTAGGAAGTAAGCCCTGATTTTTCAAAATATTACTTTTCACCAAAGATGAATCTGGCATGCAATCAAAACACTCTAGGCATTTAGAGGAAAATAAAAAGATCAAATCAAGAGATAATAATGTTAATCCGAGTCAAAGGTCTGCTGCTCAGCGTAATAATTGCTCTTTTCTGATTTTTCACTCTGTGGTGGAGTGATGTTTTAACTCCTGGGCTGTTGGAGTTGAGTCCCAAGAAATAGTAAGGTCTGAACGAGGGAAACCAGGTCTGGGTCCCCACAAAGCTTCCCTGGGATTCAGCAGCAGTGACAGCTCATTGGAATAAGAAGTTGACAACCATAGCCTGGCACTGTGGACTTCTTCCACACCACCCTAAAGCAGAAAAAGTGTGTTGGGGTGGGGCAGGGGATGAAATTTTACATACTGCGGTCAACATGGGCTTCCCTGAAAAGGGGACATTTAACTCAGAATAG
The DNA here is from genome assembly GCA_963574355.1 of Loris lydekkerianus. Classification (NCBI taxonomy): domain Eukaryota; kingdom Metazoa; phylum Chordata; class Mammalia; order Primates; family Lorisidae; genus Loris; species Loris lydekkerianus. Next base: position 62,700 of record CAUYPK010099467.1, on the reverse strand, counting down.
AAAGGAGATGAGGAACCAAGCCAAGTAGCTAGCTAGGGAAGGGCACTCCAGGCAGAAGGAGCAGCAAAGGCCTGGAGGTGGGAATGTGCTGGGGAGTCTCATTCCAAAAAACGGGAGCTAGGAGCAGAGATGCAGGTCAGGTGTAGCCTCTGCAGGCTGGCTTAGTCGGGCCCTGGAGGAATTTGTAAGAACTTTGACTTTGATTCTGAGTGAACTGGAAGCCTTTGGATGATTCTGAGCCCAGGAATGACATGTTCTTGAGTTTGCTCTGTTTGCATTTTCTTCTTAAATACATTATTTTGCTGCTTATCAGAAAGGGCACTTTGTTCTGTGACCTCCTTTGCTTCCTTCAGGTAAGAACATAAAGTTCTAGACTTTAAAACTTTCAGAGCTCCTCACCCTCACCTTTGTCCATGACTAGGAGTGGTGAACTAGTAACCATCTTATCAGCATTTTCTCCCTTCTTCCTCTGAGGACAAGCCGTGGTTCCTTATCACCTTCAGTGTTTGATTTCTCATTGTGGGGAAATAGGGATTTTAAAAAGATGACATTAATGTAGAAGTTCCTAGTGCTTAGTGAGTCTTGCAAAGCTCTTAGAATCATCGTCCCTGCTAGGCAGCCCCTTCCTAATTCATAGATTCTCACCATTGCCAGCCCAAGCTGGCATTTCCTCCTGTGCATGCCCCCCTTGTCAGCCTGCATATCCAATAAGAGATGTGAAGGGAGGAGGCTGCATTTGAGGGGCCTCCAGCCTGGGCTCCCTACTTCATAAGGACCCTGGGCTGGACACTGGGCTGGGTTCTGAGGATTCAGCAGAGAATAAGATAGACAAGAGTCCTGTCTCTGGAAACCCCACAGCTGTGCAGGGAAGATACTGACAAAGCCTACCCAAGACAGTGGTGCACAGATACCTACAGCCTGGAGTACCAGGCCCTGGATTAATCAGGGGCGGGGGCCTGTCTCAGTGTTCCCTTAAGGTTTGTGAATCTACAAGGTGCCTGGACCACAGTCGATGCTCAAAACACATTGGTCAAATGCACAAAGAGCCTTGTGCAGGGAGCCAGAGGAGGACCAACTTCTCCTCGTGCTGGAGGCTGGAGTAGAAATGAATTCAGACCCCTTGGTTTCTCATCCTTAAGTAAAGAGGAAAGAGAACAGGAAAATAGTCTACCCTTAGAAAACTATGAAAACACAATGGATGATTACACATTTTTCTTTTCTTTTATTTCTTAAATTTTCTTTTGAAAAAAAAAAAAATCCTGTCCTCCTGACTACAAATACTGTAAAAATAAATTTTTAAAAAATCCTGGCAATTTGATTATTATTATGTTCTTGCAAATTTTTTCTACTCTATTTTCTCCCCCACCCCCCTTTTTTTTTTTGACAGGGTCTCACGCTGCTGCCCAAGCTGCCATACAGAGACATCATATTAGCTCACAGCAACCTCAGACTCCTGGGCTCAAATGATCCTCCTACTTCAGCCTCCTGAATAGCTAGGACTATAGATGTCCACCACTATGCCCTGCTAATCTTTCTACTTTTGTAGACAAAGGGTCTCCTTCTTGCTTAGGCTGGCCTCGAACTCATGACCTCCCAGTTCAGTCTCCCAAAGTGCTGATGAACCACTGGATTTTTTAAATTAAAATACCATTTATAATATAAAAGTAACATAAAACCATATTCTTAATATAAACTTTTAAAACAAAGTACATAAGACAAGGTTTCCCCTCTACCCTCAGCATAATCTCCTCCCTTTCCCCTCAAATGGCTGTCTTCCAGTTTGGTGAATAGCTAATAAACATCATTTCCTTATTTTTCTGTTCCACCAAAGTCAAAGAGATTAGAGACAGTATATTTTTCTCTTCAAGTTCAAATTCTTCATACATTACTCTAAAACTTTTAAAAATTATCTTGTAATGTATTAAAACATTGAATCATGTATACTATTTAAAAAATCACATAGAAGCACTCACTTTGAGGCTTCCTGTCCCCTCCCCCCACAAGTTCTATTTCCCCTGAGCAAGTTTTTTTAACCATTTCTGATTCAGTTCTTCTGGTGCGAACAGTCACATCTCTAAAAAATAAGTTCATCCCTCTATTTCTTGACTTATAATCTACTGATTCTTGCCATGATAGGTGAGGATTTCGCTAACTGGTTTCTCCCTCTGAATTGATTAGCTTTCTAATTTTTAAAACTAACATATGTCTTCATTTCCTTTTCCATCCACCTTGGGGAAAATGTCTTAGCTTCCCACTTTCTAGAATGAAGATGTTCACACTCCCTACTTGCTCCTACCCAGGCCTGTCAGTTGTAGTTTTACTTTTTCATCACCCAGATTCATTCCATTTACATTTTGTTCTGTAACTATTCAGATGTCTTCCAAGCTCAGGCTATAGATTGATTCTGAAGTTTGAAAACCAGTGAACGTTATTATGATTATGTAGATAATGTTCGAGGAGAAGCTGAGTCATTTTCTAGGATTACATTTTTCCCTTTTGTGGTTCCAATGTCACAATCTCCGAGTCATTTAAAGAAATGGGTCCAAATGGAGTCTCCTAACACAATCAATTGCTCAAAATCATGTCATGTATTTGTTTGTGTCACACTTGGGCTTTTTGCTACTGTTTTCATTTTCCTGGCAGTTTCTGAGTAACTCAAAGAGTTTTTTTTTTTTTTTTTTTTTTAACAGAGCAAAATTAGGCTTCTTTAAAACATAAGCCTTAGATGGGGGAAAGGACCTTTCTGGAAAAATCATTTTTCTCCTTATTTTCTGCTTCCTCAGTATAGTGTTGTGGTTAGGAACCCAGTCTCCACCTGCAGATTTCCTGGGCTCAAGTCTCAGCTCAACCACATATGGCTGTGTGACTCTGGGCACAGTCCTTATCCTCTCTGCGTCTCAGTTTCTTCATCTATGAAACAGGGATTATCATTGTACCTCTTCACAGGGTTGCTATGGGTATTTAATATTTGTACAACATTTAGAACAGTGCCTAGCTCCCGTAACTACTAATTTTGTGTTGGTTATTACCTTTTCCTGAGATAAATAGATTGGACAGAATCTACTCATCGGCATTGTCCAAGCCACTGTTCTTTTCTTCCCCAAGAATCTTCACATTATCAGGGAATACTGAAGCAAAGCCCAGGGAACAAAGATTTATAGTCTCTGGTGACAAGTCCTGGACCTGATTCTTTTCACATTGGTTGATGACAAGTGGTCAAAACCCAAGGAAATCTTATGTTCTAGAATATTCTCCAGATGAGCCACACTGGGTAACCATAAAGCACTTAATAAATAACAACATCAAGTGCATATTAAATGCTTGCATGCATCTTTTCACTTAGTCTTCCCCAAAGCCCCCTGGAGTATAAGACCCATTTTACTGGTAAGCAAATGAAACTCAGAAAACTATCCCAAATTCTCATAGTGAGTAAGTGATAGAGGCAGAATTCAAACTCAGGACTTTTGAATCTGAAAACCAATGCCCTTCATCCTGATGTTGTAGGCCAGAGTTCTCAAAGTGTGGTCTTTTAACCTCAAGGCTTGGAGGCTTGGGGGGGTTCTTCCAAGACCCCTTCAGGGGACTGGCAAGGTCAAGACTGTTTTAGAGTTATAATAAAATATGATTTCCCTGTTTCATTGGGATGGCATTTGCCCTGATGATGTAAAAACAATGGTAGGCACAACCGCTGGGTCTGAACACGAAGCAAAGCAGTGGCCCAATAGTCATTGTCTTCATCACCACCACGGACTCACAGGCAAAGATGATGCTAGTTTCACTTGGAAATGTCCCTAATGGAGCAGTAAAAAAGCATTACTTTTATTTTACTTATTATTATTATTATAATATATTTTTTGGAGACACAGTCTCACTTTGTTGCCCTCAGTAGAGTGCTATGGCATCATAGCTCACAGCAAAAAGCATACTTTTATTAAATCTCAAACCTTGAGGACTAGGTTTTAATATTCTGTGTAATCAAATGAGAAATACATGTTAAGCACTGCAGCTGCAAACCAGAGCACGGTCATGGCCTCAAGCAAAGGCCCTTGTGCGCTGAGTTGCTAGCTGAACTAGCTGCCTTTTTTTTTTTTCATGAAACACCCTATTTACTTAAAAGAATGACTGACAGATCAATTATGGTTATTCAGGGTTAGGTATTTGGCAGATATTTTCTCAAAAATTAGCTAAGTGAGCCTGTCACTTCAAAGAAAGCAACTGACAGTATTTGTTGCCGAGGATAACATTCAGAGTTTCAAGCGAAAATTAGGATTTTGGAAAACTTACTTTTGGCCCCGTGAGCCAATGTGATTTGATGTTATATTGTGTAATGAAAATGTGCCAAATGTAGAAGACTTATGTGACTCAGTGAACCAATAATGCCCAAATGACCAATGCACAGCATTACAAAATCAAGCCTGGGTAAAAAAATCCATTCAAGGTGCAGGATTAGAACAAGGGATTTTCATGTAGTAGAGCATGAGAAGTTAGTTAATTAACATGGCTTCAGATTCCCCATGGCAACTAGCCTTTAAGAAATTGCCACTTGTTGAGTTTTGGTGTAGTATCAAAGAACATCCACAATTACCTTTGAAGACTATTCAAGTTATCTCTCATGCCTAAGCACGCATTTGTGCGAGGCTAGATTTTCTTCATATACTTCAACTTTAATAACACAGGGAACAAGGTGGTGCCTGTGGCTCAAGGAGTAGGGCGCCGGCTCCATCTACTGGAGGTGGGGGGTTCAAACCTGGCCCTGGCCAAAAACTGCAGTAAATAAATAAATAAATAAATAATAACAACAACACAGAGAACAGATCAAATACAGAGAAGCAGATGGGAGAATCTGTCTTCCATTAAGCCAGGAATTCAAGAGATTTTCAAAAATATAAAAACAAACAACTCTTCTCATTATTTGTCCTGGAAAAATGTAGTTATTTTTCGTATCGTTTATGTTAACAAACAATTTGAGTTTATCATTTTCAAATGAATTCCAAAATAAATATTTTGAACTTTTTGAATTTTAATTTATAATGCAGGAAATACCAAATAGATAAACCTCCATAAACAAAAGCTCAATAATTTGTACAAAATGTGAAAGAATCCTGAGACCACAAAAAATGGCAAGCCTTCGCCACAGCTATATTTTAATTCTGTTGACTAACTTCAGATGGTTGAGGAAAGAAATTAAAAGAGCTATTTTCATATTTCTATTAGAAGATTTCCTTCTAGTTCTGCCTTCTCATCTTCAGTGGGCGATGACATACCATCCCTTGGTGGGTCCTGGTACCTCTGTGTTTGAGTTCTTTTTAGTTGCAGCTAAGCTAAGCCATTATTCCCCTATCCCTGGAATATAAGAGGCAACATGAGATTTCAGCGGGCACTGAAAGAAATGTCTTTGATTAAAATACAACCCTGCTGGTATAAAGTTTGACGGGGCCTGGACGGTTCATAGCGTCTTGGGTCTTTGTTCACACACCCACAAAGCTTAGCCTCGACTCCACAAAGAGTCGGGACCTGTGGTCATGTCCTTCACATGTGAGATGAAGTAGGATGCAGGAAAACTGAGCTGGGTTAGGGTTAGGGTTCTTGGTGGATGGGGGTTTAAATTTATGAACTGTCCACCTTAAAAAGATTGTGTGTTAGGGTAGAAATTTTCAAGAATGTAAGGAAGTATTGGGCAGGTGGTAAACAAACATTTCTCTTGGCCAGTGCCAGCGCTAGGATCTGGGAAACAGAGAAATAGGCACATCCATTCCTCCTCCTTCTGGTAACAATGTTCTGATTTTCTTTGGGGGTTATCCTGTCACCTTATACTCAGCCCATGTGGTTTGGGTGGAATGGGCTCCTACCTGGCCCTCAGGATGAGCATGTGACCTACAAATGACCTTGAAGATGATCATAAGGCATCTGGAATTCATACTAAGGTGGTGGTTCTTAACAGGGACATTTGGTGATGTCTGGAGACATTTTTGGTTGTGGGGTGGGGAAAATATAGGTACTACTGGATCTAGTAAGTGAGACCTGGGGTGCTGCTAGATATTCTGCAATGCACAGGACCAGGCCCCCCACAACAAAGAACTCTCCAGACCCAATGTTAAGAGTCTGAAGCTGTGAATCCTGACAGAAAGGTAATGGGGAGTCATTGAAAGGTGCTAAGCAGAGGAGCAGTATGATCTGATGTTTTAAAACACAGTCAGGTGTCACGTAGAAACAGATTTTTGAGATGTATGAGGGGAGCAGGAGATTATTCAGCAGGTTATTGCATATTGCAATACCTGAGTAAAAGAAGATTCTAGAAGTGTAGCATGATTTGAAAATATACATTTAGAAGTTATTAGTGGTAAAAAGCAGGGCCTTGAATGTGAATAGAACCTCCAATAAGGCTGCAAAAAATAAGAGAACAGACTCAAAGATGAGCCTTTGGGAGCATCTATGTACAACAAGGGAAATAATGTTAATGATAAGGCCAGCTACTATGCTCAGTAATTTGCATAACCACATTTGACCCTTTTAACAACCCTGATTATCCTCATTTTATAGATATGAAAACTTAGGTGTTTTCTAGCTCAGTAGTTAGAGCACTGGCTTTGTAAACCAAAGGTCATGAGTTTGATCCTCAACTGGACCTCCCACTGATTTTAAAAAAAAAAAAAAAGAAAGCTTATGCACAGAGAGGTTAAGTAACTGGTCTACAGTCACATGCATAGTTTTTTTGTTTGTTTGTTTTGTTTTTTTGAGACAGAGTCTCAAGCTATCACCCTGGGTAGAGTGCTGTGGCGTCACAGCTCACAGCAACTTCAAATTCTTGGGCTTAAGCGATTCTCTTGCCTCAGCCTCCCAAGTAGCTGGGACTACAGGCACCTGCTACAACACCTGGCTATTTTTTTGTTGTTGTTGTTGTTAGAATTGTCATTGTCATTTTTAGCTGGCCCCGAGCTGGATTCAAACCTGCCAGCCTCAGTGTACGTGGCGGGAGCCTTACGCACTGAGTTATGGGTGCCACCCACGTGCATAGTTATTCTGCAAAACAGAATTTAAAGTCAAACAGTATGACTCCATGGCCTTCCCCTTTATCTACCTAGCTGCCTCCCTACACTAAGAAGAATCTTCAAAAAAAAAAAAGCAAATTACAACTCTCAAGAGCTGAAAGATGGACAAGGATGGAGAGAGGAAGGCATGGGGAGGTGTCCCAGGAAGGGGGAACAGCGGGAGCGCAGCTCTGGAGGCTGGGGGGAGTGTAGCATGAGACAGAAAGCAAACCTTCCCCTAGGGATAGAGCAAGGTGTCTGTTCAGGGCATGGCAGAGCGCAGAGCCCAAAGACTGGAGAAGTAGATTAGATAGGGGCCCTGACATGCAGATCCTTGGAGGCACATTAAGTTAGACTTCTTCCTGGGAGCAACAGAAATCCTTTGGAAACTTCAAAATGGGAGATTTAAAATCTGACATGATCAGCCTTTCATCTTTTAGGATTAAATTCCATTTAGTGGAATGGAAGACGAGTATGTGAAAACTGGTTGAGGCTTTAATGCAATAATCTAGCAATAATGTTGGACTCCCACGTTAGGGAGATGGCAGTAGTTATGGTCACGTGGGCCGTCACTTGGGGCAATGCTTGAAAGCTGGGATCCATAAAATTTCCTGCTTGTTGTGTATAAAGGGTGAGGCAGCGTGAGTTCTCAGGTTTCTGCTTTTGACCCTTCCGATGGGCTCATGACCCTCATGATGAGTTTAACCATAGGGGACGGTGAATTTGGTTTTGAACGTGTTGAATTTGCAGCTTCCCTCTTAATGGTGTTAAAGAGGGCCCCTGGAAATGCCACCCAAGAACTCACACGGGATGTCTTGTCTTCTCTTTGATCAGAAAACGGTCAAACATGTACATTTCAACCACTGCTGACTGTAATAGAGGCAACTTGTGAAATGCCATGAGGTGAGGTTCTGTATGTGACAGATGATCTGATGTTAAAAGTCTGAAGGCGGCATCAGGAGGACCCTGCCAACCTCATTAGGCGTGGATAGAGTTTACTGTGATCGTGGAAACAAGCTGGCCATGACCGTCATTCCAGCCCTCTCCTTCCATTTCTGACTTATCATCTGGTTTTGAACGAACATTAAAGAAACCTTTCATAAACAGTGACCTTTTAGAATTTGAAATGATGGTTTCTGGCTAATTTCCATTCCAGCCCTGGGGCTGCTGCTTGAAGCTCTTGACTAGTCTTGAGTTCCCTGCTCTCAACCATAATTTGGAAAAGGGCAATGTTGTTTTCATCCTTAAAATGTCCATCATTCGGGTGAAGGATCATCATTCATGAATGTGTGACCACGCACTGTTTAGGATGCAAAACATACTGGGTGCTGAGCTTATGTCAGTAACACGAGCAGACCTGATTTGTTCAGGAGAATTTGGAAACTTTTCGTCTGAGGTCATGCTAGAACAATAATCCAGTTGTGAATGACAGAAAACCAAATTCTAATTAACTTAAGGATGGTGGGGGCAGGGGAAAGGGAAAGAGACAGTGAGAGTGCAAGTTCTACCGACTCACAAACTGGAATAGTAGAGGTCTGGCTAGATGCAGGGATGACATTCACCAGCACACTATTTCTCTCATTATTGTCCTCTGCTCTTTTTGACCTATTTCAGGGTAGTGGATGGAAGACTCAGGGGTTCAAGATGGGTAACAGCAGCTCTCAGGGCTTTATTCTCCTGTGCCTGACTCCAGCATAAAAAAATGTGAATTTCTGGTGGCGCCCATAGCTCAGTGGGTAGGGCGCCAGCCACATACACCGAGGCTGGTGGGTTTGACCCAGCAGGGCCAGCTAAACAACAGTGACAACTTCAACAACAACAACAACAACAACAACAACAATAACCAGGCTTTGTGGTGGGCACCTGTAATCCCAGCTACTTGGGAGGCTGAGGCAAGAGAATCGTGTAAGCCCAAGAGTTTGAGGTTGCTATGAGCTGTAACGCCACAGCACTCTACCCTGGGTGATAGCTTGAGACTGTCTCAAAAAAAAAAAAAAAAAAGTTAATTTCTTTTTGGGGTCTTTGTTTGTTTTGTTTTGTTTTTGAGACAGTCTCACTCTGCCACCCTACGTAGAACGCTTTGGCATCATAGCTCACAGCAACCTCAAACTCCTAGACTCAGGTGATCCTCTTGCCTCAGTTTCTTGAGTAGCTAGGACTACAGGAGCTCACCACGATGCCCGGCTAGTTTTTCTATTTTTAGTAGAGACAGAGTCTTGCGCTTGCTCAGGCTGGTCTGGAACTCCTGAGCTCAAGCAATCCACCTGCCTTGGCCTCCCAGAGTGCTAGGATTACCAACGTGACCCACTGCACTTGGTCTAAGGTGTGAATTTCTCTTCTAACAAGCAAAAGTCTCATTGCATTTTATTAGCTTTGATTAGGTCACTTGTCCATCACTGTAGTCTAGGGGCCTGAAAGAGCTGATTGGCTTAGGTTTGAGTCATGTGCTCCAACTTTGGAGTAGGAGGGGCAAAGATCCCCAGGATAATTATGATGATGAATAATGACCATCACTGATCACTCACTCCACGTCAGGCACGGTTCTAAGCAGTGTGCATACTTTTCTCACTTGCTTCTCATGACAACCCTTTGAGGTAGGTATTATTGTTTCATCCTTTTAATGACGAGGAAAATCAAAACCAACACATTTATCAATGAAACAGGATCTGGGAGTGTGTACCCCATTTTCCAATGGGGAAATTGAGGTTCAGGCTGAGTGATTTGCTCTGGGTCAAATATCAGGTATATAATGAAACAGGGGTGGGACTCCCCTGCCTGCCTGCCCTCTGACCCTGTAGTAGTGAAGCCTAAGAGCTTAGTAAATATTTAGGAAGCCACAGCGGGCCTGGAGGCACCTAGTAGGGTTTTTGCAGACCAATTCCGAATCCTCAGCCACTTATTCTGTGTTCTCCTTATCTTCCTTCTGTACAGCCAGACTTGAGAATCGTGAGAACTTGTTCACAAAGTTGCCCTCAGAAATTTACATGGCAGATTAAGATATTTATGAAATAATTTGTCCAAATTGAATTTTTATTGTATGTATGTATGTCTGTGTGTACACATATATATGTGTATATATCTATTTATATACCTGTCACCAGATCCACTTCTGAACTTTCTATTCTTTTCTTTTAATCTATATTTCTATTTCTGAGATTCTACCATACTGTCATTTGAATTAACATAGCTTCACAAGATTCTAAATCCTACAGGGGACATTCTCCTATACTATTCTTCTTTATAAATATCTTACTTCTTCTTTTTTTTTTTTTTGGTTGAAGCCGTCATTGTTGTTTGGCGGGCTGGGCTAGATACGAACCTGCCAGCTCAGTTGTATGTGGCTGGCGCCTTAGCCACTTGAGCCACAGGCGCCAAGCCTTAAATATCTTACTTCTTATAATTTGGTTTTCCCAGCAAATTTTTGGATCCTTCCGTCCCCTTGGCAGAAAAACTGGGATATTGATAAATATTTAATTACATCATTTAATGGGGCACAACCAATATCTTTAGAACATTGAGACTGCACGTTTAAAAACATGTCTCCCTTTTGATGACACTTTCTTTTGACCTTATGCATTTATAGTACGTTATTTCTAAGTAGTTTTTGTATTTTTGGTTACTCATGTTAAGAGTGGTTGAGAACCTTCCTAATGCCTCCTAATGCCTCCTAAGGCCACGACCCTTTAATAAAGTTCCTCATGTTGTGGTGACCCCCAACCATAAAATTATTTTCATTGCTACTTCATAACGGTAATTTTGCTACTGTTATGAATCGTAATGTAAATATCTGATATGCAGGATGTATTTTCATTATTATAAAGGGGTCACGACCCACAGGTTGAGAACCACTGTGTCAAGGGATGGTGTTTTCCAAGATGTTTTCTAAGTGGTTAGTATTACTGGTAAGTGAGGAAGTGATTATTGAACTGTAATTAACTATCTGTAAGCTACTTGAACTTTCTTACTGGTGCCAAGTGTATTTTAATTAATTTGGTTTCGTTTTTCAGATGAATAATAGGTGGAACTTTTCGCCCCTGTTCTTTTTTCTTTGACTGAGGCTTCCAGAGCCTCAGTTAGATGATATTGGTGGTCAGAGACCACTTTGCCTTGATTCTAACTGGAATGGATGCCTGGTGAACAATTTATCCAAGTGTGGTTACAGGTCTGGGTATACATCCCAGAATTTATGTGAGCCCTGGTGAGCTGCATTTTTGCAAACTCCTAAGGTGATTTCTGCTTCCCTTGAAGTGAATAACTCTGAGATTTTCACCAAGAAGCATGGGTATTTGTTTAGATAGGTTTTCTTTATTATGCCATCAAGGTGTCTATCAATGTCTAAGAATTTTAAGCAAATATGGAGCTTTATGTTTTTGGATACCTATTGAGATTGCAAGTATTTTTTCCCCTATTGGCTTATTAATAGAATAAAGTTATGTTAATGCTTTTCATAGTAGCAAACTACCCTTCATTCTTGTAATAATTCCTTTTGGGGCATATTTTATTTTTGATTGTATTATGCTGAACTAGGTTTGCTAATATATACTTCAGAATTTTTCTACATATTTGCCAAGGAAATTTGCCTGTATTTTGTCTTTTGTGTGTTATTTTTTGTTAAATTTTAAAATCAGAGCTGGAGTAGCTTGATCAAATGATTTTCTATGCTCTGAAGTAGATTAAATAACTTGGAAATTTTCATATAAAACCCTCTGGGTCTCCGACCTTTTTGAAAGTCATTCTTTGACAACTTCTCCCATATCTTATTAGTCTGTATTTTTCTGGAGTCATTTTGTTTCCTAGAAAATCATTCACTTCATAGAAATGTATAAATGTTTAAGTCTAAGGTTGAACAGTGTGATTGCTGATAGTTTATTTTCTTCCAACTCTGCCTTTTTTCTTCTCTATTTTCTCATTTTGTCTCCAAGTGCATTTATAATTGGTGTCATTTCTTCCAAGATTATGTCATTAAGTTGTCTTTCAGTCTTCAACTTTTAGGCTTTGCGTTTTCATCTCTTTCTGAGTTTTTATAATGTATTTTTTAAGAAGCTGGGAAGAGAAGTCTGAAGGCAGCCAACCAAATGCCATTTCGAGCAATAAGTTTTTGCTCTTGGGATTTTTTTTAACCTACATTTAAAATTTCATCCTGTTGAGGCTGGCCTGTTTCAAGGTGAAGAGGTCCTTTTGGTATCCTAACTGCCATCCAGCAAAGTCACTAGACCTCTCAGACAGTGTCACCTGTCCGTGTAATTTGCTGGCTTGCCGTTTTAGTTCTCACCAAGTCATTGATAAAATCATTGAACAGGAAAAGTCCAAGTTCATAGCAGTGTGGTAAAAAATTAATTAAGCATCTGTTGGTTTTGCCTTACAAACCCAGGAATTACAATTAGCTCTGTTTTGTGGGATTCCCATTTTTAAAATGGTAATTAAGCATCATCACCATCAGAAGGTACACCTGAGTAGGAACTCACTTCAAGTTCATTGAATAATCACATCCCCGAACACCGGCCGAGCAAGTGTTATTCACTCCTGTGTTTCCCACTCATCAAGACTTCTCTGGGTAAGACGTTGCACTGGTCTTAACATACAAAACTGAAAAGATGTAGTTTCTGCCCCCGAGGACTTAGGGTATAAGGAAAATCCTTTCTTAGTTATGTGATCTCCTATATCCGAAGGTTACCTCACGTCACTTTTTAAAAATTTACAAACACGTATTTTTTAAGGTCTTTCTTTATTGATTACAAGAGTAACATGTTTATTGCAACCAGTGAATATATCTAAAAATAGAAAAAAGAAGAAGTAATAATATCCCCTGCTTTATCCTCATCCTTCCTCACCTTACCCCACTCCAAAGTTAACCACCACTAACAGCTAGATGTGGTTCCCCACCTGCCTGTCTCAAACACACAGACATTCACAGGAGGAGGGGCATTGTTTGTATTTTAAAATTGAATTGTCCTGTAGGTATTAGCTTACCATTTGCTCTTTTCCCTTAATACATCATGGATATCCTTCGAGGTCTCTAGACACTGTAGATCTAACTTAATATTTTTTGATTTTTGGTTGTTGTTGTTGTTATTTTGAGACAGAGTCTTTGTCACCCTCAGTAGAGTGCCATGGCATCACAGCTCATAGCAGCCTCAAACCCTTAGGCTCAAACGATCCTCTTGTCTCAGCCTCCTGCGTAGCTGGGACCCCAGGTGCCCACCACAATGCCCAGCTACTTTTTCTATTTTGTAGAGAAGGATCTCGCTTTGCTCAGGCTGGTCTCAAACTCCTGAGCATAGGTGATCCACTTGCTTCAGCCTCCCAAAGTGCTAGGATTGTAGGTGTGAGCCACTGGGTCTGGCCTCTAACTTAATCTTTTTAATAGCTAGACAAGGTTGTCATAAAGTCCGTGTGCAGTTTGAAATCACATACTATTTTAAATTGCATGCAAACTTTACGGCCACCCTGCATAAGGTTCCATGGAAAGGAATCACTTTAGTTCATTCAGCCATTTCCTCGCTGGTGGGCATTAATCTTGTTTCTAGTTTTTATTGTTGTCATTGTCATTCTCATCACATGTTGGATGACAACAACATGTGAACTTACATATCAGAGCCTTTGTTCCTTTTGCCTAGATTACCAAACATGAGATCAATAATTGTGATGTTAATTGGCACTGACAGGTTCTTATCCTTAAATGGCTGAAGCAGAGGGAGTGGTTATCAGGCAAATGTCTTAATTTTTTAAATATAGCCCCCCCACACACACACAAACACTGAAAGACTTTTGCTTTGAAAGGGGAACCCCTGGCATGGGTTCGGAGTTTCAGTTGTCCCTAGCATCCCCTGCTGCTACCACCATGCCACCCCCTGCCCAAAGGGGGCTGCACTGAGAATAAAAAACAACAGAGCCGTGGACCGAGGGCTGGTGGAGGTCATACACTAGTGCTGTCGCTGCACGTCTTCCAGTTTATTCTCACTGCTTTGTAAGAGATAGAGACTGTTACCATCCTCCTTTTATAGGGGTGGGAACTGGGGCCTAGAGAGTTTTAGTCACTCGTTCAAGGCCACAGATCTAGTAGGTGGTATAGCTAGGATTTGGTTCCAGTTTTGCCTGCCTTCAAGACCCGTGCTATTAACCACGGTGTGGGATTTCTTCCAAGGATGCCATCACTGGACCTGTTTTATTAGAGCCCCAAAGTGATCTGAACCCTGACATTCACCTTGAACACATGGCGGGACCTCCTGCTATGTAAGGTCCTGGAAGTGAGCCTGACCTCCAGGCAGGGCCTTCACTATTCCAAGAAAAACCAAGTGACCTCACGGGCCCCCTAGGACGTGGTGGTTGGCATATTTGCTTGTCCCTGCACACGACTCAGAACCCAGCTTTCTCCTCTCTTTCTCTGTCCCCCTTTCTCATCCTTTCTCAAAACAAAACTGGAACAACGAAGAGAAATGGGGAGCCTTAGCTTCACCTTTCCCATTCTCTCATCATGGCCAACAGACACCCATGACTCAAAGTACAGACTCTGGAGTCAGAATGACCTGGGTTGTAAAAACCAACTTGTTAACCTTGAGCAATTTTCTGAGCCTCTCTAAGCCTCATGCTCTCTCTGACAGCAGGACCATCCTACTCAGCGTCTTATCTTACCTACCAGGGCATCATTTCCTTGGAGACAGGCCAAAGTCTATGCCTCTGGGCTTACAGGTCTTGAGGGAGCCTGCACAGCACTGGAAAATGTTGATTCCCCACAATTAAATTCACCAGTATTTTAAAGTCAGGTTGAGGGCTGATAAGGGGAGAAGGAAAATGAATTCATATTTATGGAGGACCTACTGTGTGAGAGGCACTATCTTAGAACTTAACAAACATTAACTTAACTCTGGGAAGTAGCTATGCATAATTCATGATTCCCGTGGTCTAGAGGAGAAAAATGACACTTAGCACAGCCAAGGTAACATTGCCAGGGTTGCAGAGCTGAAATGATGACAATGGCAGCTTGTTGTTTATTGAACATTTGCTATGAGTAGGCACTGTTCTAAGACCTTTGTTCGCACTATCTCATTTGATCCTCACAACGACCCAACAACTAAGTCCTATTACAGTTCTCTTTAGAAGGATGCTTAAGTGACTTGCCAAGGGCACTCAAATAGTTAAGTGTTAGAGCTGGAATGTAAACCCAGTTCTCTGCAATTTCTTAGGAGTATCTCTTCCCTTTGCTTTGGAAGGCCTTGGCGGCAGTTATTCAAATTTAAACATTCAGCTTCCTAGACCATTTCTAAATGCGTGTCATGCAGCCGTACGGAAGGCCAGGCCTTTGGAGAAAGAAGGCAGACTCCATACCCGCTGCCTTCTCCCTTTATCTTCTCTGCTCTGTGGGCAACACTTTCATGGCAAGATTCCGCATTCGGTCTCAGGGCCACACATACTGTCAGTGCTTGGCACAGCCTGCTGTCTCCATGGAACATCTGTGGCTCACTACTAGTGTGAGTGATTCTATTTTCCACACATCCCAGCTCGTTAGAAAGCAAGGCTCCTATTTGTTGGTGGATGTTTGCAATCTGAAGCTGAAATACTGCAAAATGATGATTGAGCTGATTCACAGTGGGAGAGAGTCTGTGACACATAAACACACACACACACCCCAAGACACCTAATTAGGGAGAATTGATCTCTGGCCTGATCCAAGGGGTAAAGTGACTTTTTCCACTGAGGGGCTATCTAGCTTCTGAATGACAGTTGTCCAATGGGGAGCTTTTCTTACAGCAATGGTAGTCTTTCCCGGCCAGCATTGCAGCCCCAAAGTCCCCTGGGCCACCCAGCTGAAGTATCTGTGTCCTAATGAAGCACTCTGTCGACAAAGATGGCAAGAAAGCTCAAGTAAACAGCATTCCCCAACCAACCCAGGGCTTTGCAGAAAGGAAAGAGCTTCCCCTCTCCTCCTCTGTGAAATCACCTTAGAACTTCCTCAACGTTCCTCTCAGATTTTCCACTTCTGGTCTTTGGCCAAATGCAATCTTTAAAAATACACATTTGGCAAGAATCTTCAAAAAAAAAAAAAAAAAAAAAAATCCCTTCAGATTGTTATGTGATGGTGGGGAAAAGACACATTTTTTTTTTTTTTTAAACTCTAAAAAAAGCACCTTAGCATTTTGTAGGCTTTTATAATTCTGAAACAGCTGAAATGCTAAAACTTTCAAGTTGGCAGGATTGAAACCGAAATCTGCAAAGCAGGTTCAATTTGACAGGAGTAGGAGCCTTGCATTTTGGAGGGTTTTGATGAGCTTGTGAGCCCGAGCCATCAACACCACGGGTGGCTACCCACTCGCAGGGAGCCCTTGGTGCCCAGGTCTCCATCTCCTGTAGTTTCCTGCAGGGCTCACTCTGAGAGGCACTTGGGGTCGGTCCACACAGGCCTCCCTGTTGCTCTCCTGGCTGCTGATGGCAGAACATGGTGTGGTTAGGGAGTTGGACTGTGCAGGCAGACTGCCTCATTCCACTACCTATAAACTGGAGAACCTTATTCACTGAATTCTTTGCTGCCTAATTTCCTCATCTATGAAATGGGGTAATCACTACCTGATGGGGTTATTGTGGGGACCAAATGAGTTAATTCTTATAAAATGTCTCAGAACAATACCAAGAATACAAGAAACATTCAATAATGTTGCAAGCTCTTTTCTTGCAGAGAAGGCTCAAGTTTGAAGAAAGATTTGCGGTGGTGACTAAGAAAGGGGGGAAGCCCAGTCCTGGGGTATTGTTGGAGAGGTTTGGGCCCTAGTAGGACAGGTATGAGGTTAGGACAAAGACCACCATCGATACTGAAGGCCTAGTATTGGCAGAAGCTCTACTGGGACATTCAAAGAAGTCAACATTCAAAATTAACATTTTGAATCATCAAGCATTCAATATACTTGTTGATATATAACCATCTTGTTCCAGAAAGGATTGAAGAAAGTTTCTAGTTATATGAAATAAGGCAAGATAGGTTAATTTTTAAATTAGACTGGAAAGGAAAATATGGTCATAGACCAGAGCCGAGCATGAGTCTAGATATGCGTAGCATCGTGAATACCTTTCTGCTAAGCCTGGCTCATAAGGTTGGCTGCAAACCAAGCTTCTGTGCAGCCCCTTGACTAAGGGAAGCCTGGTCAATTTCATGTCTGCAGCACTCAGGATGCAGGAAAAGCTGGTGGCTGAGCAGGCTTGCAGGCAGCTGACCTGAGCTGGCAAGCAGGCCCCAAGGTTTGTTCCTGGACAAATTACTTAATGTCTCAGAGTTTGAGTATCTTCACCTGTAAGGGGGATAATAATGGTAGCCCTGGGTTATTTTGAGAGTAAAGCGAAATAATTTATGTAAAGTGTTTATTACACAGTCACCTGACACATAGCAAGCATTCAATAAATAATAGCTAAGATAAATAAAATTCAGAAATTGTAGGTAGACCCAACTTTCTTTGGTTGATCAGATGGGAATGTCTCCCTTCCTAAGAGGATAATGTATCACATAGTAAAGTATGTTGCCCTCCATGGTGACAGATGGCGGAAATCCCCCAAAGCAATGGTGTTTGGGAGATAGTGTTAAGGAGCATGGCAGAGGATGGGTTGAGTGCTAGGTCTGCCTCTTCCTGCAATGTCACCTCACTTGCCTGGGACTCGGTTCTTCATATATAAATGGGCAAAATAATAGAACCACCCCCACAAGATTGTTATGGAAATCAAATGAGGTTATAATTGATTAAGCATTTAGCAGTGTTGGCATGCAGTGAACCCTCAATGGCCATGTCATTGTTTGTTGTTTGCTGTTGTTGATGACAACACTGTGATTCATCACTGCTGATCTGGCTTGAACCAGAAGGGACACCCAGGCCTCCTGGAGTAGTGGTCAGCCTGCACTCCCACAACCCTTGCTGGATATGGCTCCTCTCAACTCCACTTCCGGCAGCTACTGTGGACAATGTGCTTAAAGACTGCGCTACAGCCAGGATTCAGCTGTAGCTGTTCTATCTCATCAACTGAGGACAAACCATATGGGCTTAAATAATCAAGTGAGAAGTGGAAACAGTATTCTTTAGGGGAGGAAGACAGAGATCTCTCTGAGGACCTGGGCCTGAAATGAATGTCCACTTCAGGATCCTTCTTAGAAAAACTGTGTTGATGAAAGGCAGTTGCTATTTATGAATGGAGTTACGATGACCTAATCATTAGGGGCGCAGAACAAGGAGTTAGGTTGTTCCGGGTTCAAGACCTGCTTCCATCATTTACTGGCTGTGTGAGGTGGGACAAGTTACATAACTCCTCTGTTCCTCAGTTTCCTCATCTGCTAAAAAGAAAGTGGGGGAGTGAGACAATAACAGAGCCAGCCTCAGATGGCTGTGGTAAGGATCGGTGAATTGATAACACGTGGCCTGCATTCAACAGGATTTATGGCAGAGCCAACCTAAGTGTCAGCTGTTGGTATCAAAGAGCAGACACAGAAGGTGAGAAACCGAACACAGTCTGGGGGTGAAGGAAACAGTGAAAGAGGATGGGTTTGGGGGAAGGAAGAATGGAGTGAGTTGTTTTGGGGTGAGCCAGTGGGGACTGGGGCACATGGTGGGTTATAAACAGAGGGAAGGACGTTGAGGTAACAGATGAGACTCGCTTCTGGGCACAGGTGGAGCGGATAGCCAGGCATGCGGGGGAGGAGGCATTCAGGATGAGCAAGGTGGCAGCTAAGTTTAGTGCTGGGAGGGAGGGATTTGAATATGCATGTACCGTCCCGCTGTGCCGAACAGCTTGATTTTTTTCAATCGTTGCTGGGGGGGGTCATGAATGGAGAAGCGGAGTCAGCAGAAATCCCTGCGTTGAGTGCAGTCCAGTCCATCCTTCTGGGTTCAGGACACCAGCTTCCCCAAGCCCTCTTGAGGGTGCCCTGAGGGGCCTTCTTTCCCTTTGTTAAGTGAAACGACCTGTTTAGGAACGATGGCTCATCAGGGAATAGGGCATCGATTCCTGTCTGACATAAACACGAGTTCCTGGTCTTCAGTCATGGTTCGTGGACAACCAGAAATGGATAAGGGTCCACGCATCACCCCTGGAGCTCAAATGGCTTCCAGCCCCGACCTCCACTCGTCTCCTCTTTCTCCTGCTCTCTCTCCTCTCCCCTTCTTCCTCTCTCTACTCCTTTTCTCCGGTTCCCTCTATCTCTCTCCCACAAATCTATATTCAGTTTCTGTCTTCCAAAAAGAAAAAGTGAGTAGGAGGACAAATTGTTTAAAAGCAACGCAGTTATTTTAACAAAATGCTTTTTCCTTTGAGTCAGTCCTAAGAAATTTGGGTAAAATCTGAGCCAGAATGAACCAAAAAATAATCCTGAAAAATGAGATGGATTAGGAGAAAGGGCTTAAACTCCCCACATATGATAGGGAATGGGAAAGAACAGAGGGACGTGAAGACCAGTGTGTTGGGAAGGAAACCAAACGAAGGTGTTTGACGAGAAGGCCTGAAAGCCAGCAGGGAGAAGGCAAGACTGTCTCCAGTCATTTGAATGTCAAGTCCATTTCATTATCTCTTGGAAACATCTGGATAATAGCTTGAGTAGACATAGCCGTTCAGATCTTGGCCACTGAGGGCCTATGCCAAGAAGTCCTCCTATGCCTAGACGTCCTCGTTCCTTGGATTTTGAGGTCCTGGAGCTGTCAAGAAATTATTTGACTCTCTGTCGGAAGAGGCAGAATCTTAGTTCTAGTTTCAGTTGTGCCCTGAAATAGATCACGCCCTTGGCCGCTCTGTGTTGGACTAGACGACCTCCAGGGTCCTCCAACTCTGTTCATTCTCTGGTTCTCTTTAGCTTTATCACTCTACTTGACACCTAGCTAAGAGCATGGACTTTGGAGTCCCACTGCCTACATCCGGATCTTACCTCTACGCCTGGCAGCTATGAATCTTAGAACAAGTTCCTTTGAACTCCCAGGGCTCTCAGTTGCCTCATCTGTGAAAGGTTGTTCACTCCACTTTCCCCCCTCCCATTCAAGGAAGTGTAACTGAATGAGAATAAAACCTGTTCTCATTTATACAGGAGCAGTGGCTCATGCTTGTATTCCTAGCACTTTGAGAGGCTGAGGCAGGAGGATTGCTTGAGGCCAGGAATTTGAGATCAGCCTGGGCAAAATAGTGAGACCCCATCTCTAGATAAAATTAAAAAATTAGCTGTTCATGATGGTATACCCTTCTAGTCTCAGCTATTCAAGAGGCTGAGGCAAGAGGATCACTGGAGCCCAGGAGTTTGAGGTTATTATGAGCTAAGATGGTACCACTGTACTCTAGCCAGGGACATAGAGTGAGACCCTATTAAAAAAAAGAAGACTGAAGGAAGGAAAGGAAGGAAGGAGAAGAGAAGAGAAGAGAAAAGAGGAGAGAAGAGAAGAGAAAAAAAGAACCTCACTCGTACATTCCAAAGCTACACTATTATTAATAATAATATTCTTGCGATACCCTCTACAACTGACAGCAAAATAGTACGGAACAGAGATCTGGTGGTTTCTCTGATCTGGTTCCACTTCTGTTTCAGCTTGAGAAAGCTGAGAACAAAACTATCTGCCCAGCAGCAGTCAGCAAATATTCTTGAGCACCTGCGGAAAGAGCCAGGGGAAAAGTAGAAAGGAGAAGTCCTTGCTCACACCCAAGATCTTGCATCTGATTTTGGGATCCATACTGAAAACAACATGGGGGAAAAAAACCTGAATCTTCCAGACCAACATATGAACTGTTTTTCTTTCTAATCCCTTTGCATCCTCTTCCTCCAGATTCTTCCTTGGCTATAAGAATGTGTTTTCAGAGGAAATTGCTCTTGCCTTATCTCCCTTCTGAAAAAATTTGTTATTTCTGAAAAGACGTGTTCCCCCACAACCTGGTGCTGTGCACCCAATCGTAGGTGCAGAGTCAGTAAGAAAAATCTATGCAGTTAGTAAAATTGCTTCCTTTTGCTTATCTGCAAACTCTTAAGAAAAGGCACTGGAAGAAGGCCCCAGAAGGTCTCCCCTCCAGGTAGCCAGGGCAGCATCCCCTTGGCTTGGGAGGGAGAAATCCCCTGAATCAGCCAACGAGAAGGGACACAACACCATCTCTGCCGGCAGCAGCGCTTCCTGTGCCAAACCTTTGGGGTTCCCAGCCGCTGTTCATTAATGCTGCCCACAGGCAGAGGGAGAAATCTGTCTGCTCCCACAGGCAGAAGGTCTAGGTTCCAGGGCACTGGAGGAGATAATTATCTTTATGACCAGGGGACACTTGGCAAGGAGGTCAAGTGACTTACACACTCCAGAAAGTCTAGGTGGATGATGATGATAAAACTATGTTGTCCTTAACTGCTGGCAAAACAAACAAAAGATATTTTAGAAAGAACATGTCGTTGAAAGAGCAGTGATGGATTTGAGGACATGAGGTCTGGAATCTCACCAATCACAAGAATCTTGTGATGGTCTGTCTGGCAAAATTAGAGAGGTGATTGTTGCCCTGCCTATTTTATAGGGCCATTGTGAGAATTAATAGAGATACTAGTTGTCAAAGGACTTTGAGAACTATTGCACTTTACCCGTTCATTCATTCTGATGATAGACAGCAAGTGTGCACTAGGTGCTAGGGGCTGGGGGTTGAAGTGGTGTCAGGTAGGCATGGTAACTGCCCTCATGTGCACACGGGGGAGGAAGCTGTGCCCCTGTCCTCTGCACTGACTTGTGGTTTCTCAGGAGCACCCCCGAAGGCCATGTCCTAGATCTCTAGCTATCCCTTAGCAGGAAATCCAATCTCTCCTACTTTGGGTCTCTCCCTGAGGTGGCTCTAAGGTCTAAGTGGTCATTCCAGACTTCCCAAGACTTCCAGACTGAACTGGATCCTAGATGTGCTCCATGAAGGCTACAAGGTGTCACAACTTCCACCAAGATGCTAGCTTCAGAATGGCCTTTCACTTTGCCAATTTCCTTGGTGCTTCTGGGATGGGGAAACTCCAAATAGACCTTCAGCTTTCTACCCCTGGTGCCAATGCAGGCTGGATCTGTCTCTAAAGATAGTGTTATTTCTAAGTAGGCTGCTATCACTCCTTAAAAGGTGAATAATAAAAACAAGTGACATTTATTAAACAATTTCGGGATTTATGGACCAGATATTATTGGAGCGTGTTTCATACATTAACTCACTTAATCTTTAAGAGATCTCTAAGAGATAGGTATTATCTCCATTTTACAGATGATAAAATGAAGCTTGGAGTGGTTAAGTAACCCTCCTGGGCCACAGCTAATAAGCAGCAGAGCCAGGATGAGAGAGAGAGAGAGAGAGAGAGAGAGAGAGAGAGAGAGAGAGAGAGAGAGAGAGAGCGAGCCATCCCCTTTCACTATCACACTCTACTGCCTCTAAGGAGGAGGCCAGTGTTGCGCCAGGTGCAGCGGAACAGTAAGACATGAAGGGCTCGGTGCCCGTAGCATAGTGGTTATGGTGCCAGCCACATATACCAAGGCTGGCGGGTTCGAACCCAGGCCAACCCAGCTAAAAAAAAAAAAAAAAAAAGCCATGAAGATCTTTAGATTCAAGTTTAAGTCTGCTCCAAGGGGAGCAAGGTCAGGAGCCCCTCAGTGTCCACCAACTCAGAGTTGTCATTCCCTCTCAATGACCTTACTCCTTCCACTTAGGGATCAGCGTTGCCCTCCCACACCATTAGCCTAGCAAATTGGCTCTGATTTCCACAACTTGACGTCTCCTTCTCTTTTTTTGTAAATTTGTCCTCTGAACTTTCATCTCTTCTAGACCTGCATACCAACTGTGTCTCTTGCAGAAAACAAAATTAAGCCTCTTCCTCCACCAGACACCCAGCAGTGCACAAAAAATTAATCAATGACAGTTGAGATAAGAGCTGCAAAGAAGCAGCTCACAGGGCTGTAGCGATGCTATTGTTATCTCTGAAGACACTCCTGGACCATTCTCCGGAAAGGAAGGTCTGGGCTTGCTGGGATGCACATTCATCCTGCGGATATTTCAAGATCTACAGGCTCCCCTGGAACGCATTTTCCCTCCTCTTGAGATTTTAAAAAGTTACTCCTTTTCATTCCTTGGTACATATGACAACTACTACTGTGCCTGAAAATTAAACTAATCTTCTCTTATAAAATAAGGCTTCTTAAAATACCATCCAAGAGAGGAGAGAGGGGCTGCTGGTGCCTATGAGAGTTGCAAAAGTTATAAGGGGGTGATGCCCTGGACTGGAAAGTGCTTCGTCATCCATTCAGCCTGCCAGTTACTCAGGGTCTGCAATTGACACGTTGCAACCAGGCATGTCTGTCCTCATGAGACCAGGACTTCTTCCTCTTCAGTAGGTCCTTGGTCTCGGGGATTCGAAGAATGAACCCACGCACCACAGATCAGAAGTAAGGTGGGATTTTTATTAGAAGTTAGAAAGGAATACAGAAGTAAAAAGCACCAGAGCTTCTGGAAGGGAGAAAGAACTAACTGGGGTGTCTCTACATGGGCTCCTTTATCTAGAGGTGTTAGGTCTTGAGAATTACACTTGGCCAAGACTTGGCAAATAGAAACATGTTTTCATCATTAATGAGTTCTATTGACAAAGGAATGAATGCGGTCCCTCCAGCTCAGGGCAAAAGGTCAGGGTGTTCCCTTCATGAACTTGCCCAAGCCTAGGAAAACTGGGGTCCCCTATCCAAACTTGAACTGGGGGGAGGGGATCACACAGCCCTGGCCACGTGGGAGGCTGCCTCGAAAGTGCTTCAAAATACTGATGTCTGCTCTCTCCTCTGGACCCACTTCAAGTCCTCAGCAGCGTCTTGTTTTAAAGCTGCTCCAAGGATGCTTGCAGACCAGTGAGGTGAGAAATGGTATGCTACAGGTAGCAGAGCTTTCAGAAAACAAAGCCAAAGCCCTCTTGACTTAGAACTGTGAATAAGAGAGGGCTTAGAGCAAGCGGACCAACCATCCATCCATTGACTGACTCGCTCTCAACAGTGTTTACTGAGAACCTACTATCCACTGGGCAGGTTGAAGTATCCTTCAGACTTGACAGCTTGAACAAACAGAAACCTCTTTTGGACCAGCGTTTCGGCAGCTTAGCTCTGACATGCTGTAAGCCTCTGAGACTGAGCCTTCTGAGAGTCATTGAAGAAAGGAAACGTAGAGGGATGGACAGGGGGGCTGTAGGGAGAGCTCTGCAAGTTTCTAGAATCTCTCCGCCCCATGTGAATCACTTTGTTCTCTGTTTCCCAAATATGGTCAGCAAGAAAACCCTTGCACTGAAAAGAGTCTCCTTCTATTTCCTTAGAGGACTCAAGAGAGGAAGAAGATTGGTTCCTACCCCAAAGCTGCTGAAAGGGGGTCCATGGCTTAGGCCTGATGTATCTTCTTTTCTTTTAAAAAATATATTTATATACATAATTGCTTTTCTTTTCCTATAGAAGCAATGCATTATTCACTATAGAAAAATTAGAAAATAAAAATTGGTTAAAAAGTAACAAGTAATAATAATTCTCATATTCTCTTACTCCAAAGATAATGCCCATCAAGTATATACCTCTACATTTTTTACTCTATGTGGTTAGCCCTTAAAAATAAGGGAATTATAGTGGAATTATAGTGTTCATTTTTTTGTAATGTACTTTTCATTTACTAAAATGTTGTGATCATCTGTCCTACATCAATAATTATTTTACTGCATCATCTAATGACTAGCTGATATTTCATTGTATAATATACCGTAACTTATTTAGTTTACTCTTAGTTATTAGCTTTTTTTTTTTTTTTTTAAGAGACAGGGTCTTCGTCTCCCAGGCTGGAGTGCAATAGTACAATCATAACTCACTGCAACCTCAAACTCCTGCACTCAAGTGATCTTCCCACTTTAGCCTCTCAAATAACTGGATGACAGACACGTACGACCAGTCCTGGTTAACTTTTCTTAATTTTTGTAGAATTGGGGGTCTCACTATATTGCCAAGGCTGGTCTCAAACTCCTGTTCTCAGGTGATCCTCCTATCTTAACCTTCCAAGGTGCTGGAATTACAGGTGTGAGCCACTGTGGCCAGTTATTGACTACTTAGTTTGCTTTCAATTAAAAACAATAGACACAGGGTGGTGCCTGTGGCTCAAAAGGGTAGGGCACCAGCCCTATATGCCTGGAGGTGGTGGGTTCAAACCCAGCCCTGGCCAAAAACTGCAAAAAAAAAAAAAAAAAAAAAAAAATAGACACACATATATACTTATACATCATTATAAAAAAAAAATTCTTACACACATTCATAATGATTTCCTTATGATGCAATTTCTAGAACTGAAATTACTGAATCAAAAGATTAGCATATTTTTAAATAAACTTTTGTATTTTAGAATAATTTCAGATTTACAGAAAAGCTGCACGCTAGTACAGAAAGTTCCTGTCCACATCCAGTTTGCCCTGTTGTTCAGATCCTAAATTAACATAATACATTTGTTCCAACTAATGGACCAATGTTGATACATTATTATTAACTAAATTCTATACTTTTTCCTGATTTCCCTAGTTTTTACCTAACATCCTTTTTTCTGTTCCAGGATCTCGTATTCTATTTAGTCATTGTGTCTCCTTATGCTCCTCTAGGCTTTGATGGCTTCTCAAACTTTCCTTGTTTTGGATGACCTTGACAGTTTTGAGACATACTAGGTAGATATTCTGTAGAATGTCCCTCAATCTGTCTTTGGCTGTTGATTTCCTCATGATTACACCAGGGGTTATATAGGTTTGGAGGAAGAAGATCACAGAGGTTAAAAAAAAAAAAAAAAAAAGCCCTTCTCATCACACCATATCAAGGGTACATGCTGCCCACATGACTTACCACTCATGATGTCAACCTTGATCATCTGGGTGAAGTAGTGTCCATCAGATTACTCCACTGCGGACTTACTCTTTTTATTTTTTTTCTTCCTTTCCCTGGCGTACTTTTGGAAGGTAGTCATTATGCACAGCCCACACTAAAGGAGCAGAGAATTAAACTCCACTTCCTTGAGGGGGCTGTGATCTACAGAAATTATTTGGAATCTTTCTGTGCAGAATAAGATTTGTCTATCCTCCCCCATTTACTTATTTATTTATTCCCTTATTTTTATCAGTGTGAACTCATAACTGTTTGCTTTATGCCCTAGGCTTCAATTCATTACTGCACTGTTTATTTTCTTGCTCAAATCATTTCACCTTTGGCCTTGGGAGCTCTTTCAGCTGACTCCCGGGTCCCTTTGATATACACCCAAGGGTTTGCATTTTAGACACTTCCTTGATTTCTGGCACTATGAGATGCTCCAGGCGCACTTGGTTTATTCTCTGTCTCAGCGCTGGAAGAAGTCTTTTTTCCCAAGGATCCTTGGTTCCTTTGATTGGATAATGGTGTTAGATACCAAGATCTGGGTCCTGGATGTGCTCATCAGTACTGGGATAGATAGCATTGCAGCAGGTCCTCTCCATGGACAGAGCTTGGAAATATATGTGTGTATACTAATTCATGTATATGGACGTGTTTATAATTAGTTCTATCATTGTCCATCTGTATCTACTGTAAGCGAAACATGACTTCATTCTGATGTCTCCAGTCTGAATCTGGTATCACACGGTTCATTCTAGACTTCTCCTTCCTTGAAGATACCATACTTTAAAAGCTTTTGAATTATATTTCCATATTGCCTTCTAAGAAATTTGGGGAGCAGAGGGGAGTAAGGGAAGAGAAGTGTGCCCTGAACCAATTTGCTGCTCATCAAGTTTGAATCAAGTTGGCTGCACACACACACACACACACACACACACACACACACACACACACAGGCTAGAATGATGTATCCTAGGATAACATTTCTTATGTTACATGAAGGACTTGCAGTCCTTTTGCTTGAAGAGATCAAAACCTGAAAGTACTGTGTGTACAACTTACCCACTTTGAGAATCAGAGACCACTAGCATCAAAGAAGAGCTCCAGATGGAAGGCCTTGGTTATTTCTATGTTTATTTTTCACTTTGTAGAGTCTTCTTTTGAGCGATGACTAAGGCCTTTGATCTGAACTGCTTCCAAACTGCTTTTACAACCCACATAAAAAGTTGGTCTTTTGCTCCCAATTTGTGGGCCATGGACCTCATGGGGCAAACAATGGGCTCTTGAATCTGTATACAGGGGCCCTAATCAGGTGCCTACAGAGGCCGGGGGGTTACATAGGAGAGAGAAGACTGAGTGAGGACTCTGCCGAACTGAAAATCATGTGGCCTGTTTTAGGAATGTGGGTTCGCTTTTTGGATAAACCAGAAATATAGATTTTTGCGTGAACTCCTACGGGTTTTTGAATGTTGGCTATGATTGTCAATCTTTCCAAAACACTGCAAAAGCCAACCAAAATATGTCCTCTGGCAGGACTGCCAGTTTGGGATGTTGGTATCTGTACCCTCTTTTTGATAGAAAAAGCACGACGACTCAATTATGTGGGGTTCATGAGCACTTTTTATTAGAACAGTGTCCTACATAACAGAAAATTTGGATAACACTGGATTATTTTGTCTTACTAAAACACCCCCTTTTAGTTCTTTCCTGGGTCAGTGAGTTTCCAGGCAAGCTGGAGTCTACATTTTCTAGAGGCTGAAGAATTAAAACTGGAATTTAGCAAACCATCAGAGGCAGAATGACCCAACTCAGTCAACTTCTCTACGTGGTGCTAGGAGAAGTGCAGTGTCTCCCAGCGCCAAAGGATCACAGAAAATGTGCAGGCAGAGAGGGCCTTGGACTGCCCAGTGATAGCACGTCCCCCACCCCCCGAGGTCTCCTTTGCTTCCTTTGCGCTTCTGACTCATGACTCCCTGTCTCTCAGAGGTACAGGGGTTGGTTTGAAGGCATCACCCAAGGCAGGGAAGGGAGCTAGGAGAATTATGCTCTATTCAGCATTATCCAGCCTCCAAATGAATATCATACTTTCTTCATTCATCTTGGCATACAGCCTGGATTCTTTCACCCAGGGGAGCACTGTTAGTTGGCAACAAAAGAGTTGAGACATTAATGATCATTTTCTTGCCATTTAAAACAACTGCCTATTCTTCTGGTCCTCTGTCCTTCTCCGTAGCTGCACCTCCCTCTCTGTTCTCTGAGAGCTCTCTGGTTGGAGACAGATCTGGGTTTGAAAGTGAGTTATTCTTCAATAACTATTCGTGGGAATAGTTCTGAGTAGCTAATGGGATGACATAGGTGAAGCTTCTAGATTTAGGTCTTAGACACTGTGAGTTTCTAACCTCACTCCCACCATCCCAATGCCCAGAACCCCTGGGGCTTCGGGCCAGATGGAGAGCAGGAGATGTAACTCAGCCGCTTTCCGACCCTCACCACTAGTCCATCTTGCTTCCACTCTTTTCTCCCTCCAATCCATTTCCACCTTGTAGCCTCAGTAATCTTTGAAAACATCAACATCCATTGGGTGGCGCCTGTGGCTCAAAGGAGTAGGGCGCCGGCCCCATATGCTGGAGGTGGCGGGTCTAAACCCAGCCCTGGCCAAAAACTGCAAAAAGAAAGAAAGAAAACATCCATAAGGTCGTGCTATCCGTCTGCTTTTCCAATGGCTTCCCAAGGGGTCTATAAAAATAAGCTTCCTTCTCGCAGCACAAAACCTTGCTTCTCCAACTATGGTCCCTGAACCAGGAGCATTGGCGTCCCTGGGAGCTTGTAAGAACCACAGCCACTGACACCTACTGAATCAGAATCTGCCACCACAGCGGCTTCCTGGTGGTATTTGTTAAGCGCTCCCCAGGTGGTTGGAAGATGCAGCAGGCTTTGAAAGCAACCTGTCTCACGGCTGTTTCTACTCTAGCTTCATTTCTACCTCTTCCTCCCTTCACCCCTCCTCTCCAGCCACACCTACCTTTATGTCATATCCTGGGAAACTCTTGGGCCCCTGACTCTGGCACCCCACTACCTAGAAAGCTCTTCTGATCTCTTCTTCTTCCTTTTTTTTTTTTTTTGTAGTTTTTGGCCGGGGCTGGGTTTGAACCCACCACCTCCCGCATATGGGGCCGGCGCCCTATTCCTTTGAGCCACAGGCACCGCCCAGCTGACCTCTTCTTATCATTTAGTATTCTATTTTAATGTCACCTTCTCAGGAAAACGTCCCTTACTGTTCCCACTCCTCACCTGCTCTGTATCCCAATTCCTGTTTTATTCTCTTGACTGTGTTCATTGCTGTCTGCAGTTCACTTGTTTTCTGTGTTTGTTTATGGAACGGTTGTTTTTCCTTCATTAGAATTTCAGTTCCTGCTGAGAGTGGTGGCAGGTTCCAGTAGTCCCAGCTACTCTGGAGGCCGAGGCAGTAGGAGGGCATAAACCCAGCCTGGGTAACACAGCAAAACCCAGTCTCTAAAAAATTATAAATGAAATAAAATAAAAAGAATTTCATTTCCAGGAAGATAGCGACCTCAAGAAATGTATTAACTAGGAAGGACTGAATTAATAGCAAAGTAACCATGTATTTTGGATAAGAATATGGGGTGGGAGGAGGAAAGTAGAGAGAAAAAATGGTTTAAAAATGAGATTTGACATTTTGAGATCTTATTAAAGTCGCCATCATGGAAAAAACTAGAATTGTTCAGACTTCCTTATACATATTTTAAGGACAGTGGTTTTCTATTAATTGTACATGGGAAAGAGAATCATCATCTTCTTAGTACTTAGAGCTTTTAAATTCTTTTAGCTTTTTAAAAGTTAAAGTGTAACGTGCATGCAGAGAAATGCACATGTCGTGGGCATGTAACTCAATTAAATTGCATAAAGTGAACATGTGTGTAACCAGCTCCCAGAACAAGAAACTGTGGCCAATAAACCCCTAGAAGGTTCTGTCACACTCCTTCCTGCTCTAGGAACACACTGGTCCGACTTCTTAGACTGGGAATTTGGGGTTTTGGTTTATGGGTTGGTTTTTTTTTTTAAGTTTTAATCCAATGACAGCAGTGCCTAGCAAATACAAGATGCTCAATCCGTGTTTATTGCATAAACTAATTGGTTAATTAATTAGTTACTTTCATCCATTCATCCCTTCCGCAGAATCCAGGGAGAACAGCTCTGAGAGGCTGATCTGTCTAATTTGAACAACAAAAGAGTGATGGACCCTAACATGGAACTGTGACTCTGGGTGTTAATGAAGTGTCAGCGTAGGTGCTCAGTTGTGAAGAATGTCCCGCTCTGGTGGGGATGCTGATAAGGGGGAGGCTGTGCCCGTTAGGGGGGGACAGAGGGACGTAGTAAATCCCTGTACCTTCCTCTCACTGTGACTCTAAAACTGCTTTTCAGAATAAGGAATATACACACATATACATGTGTGTAAACATATATATGTATCTTTTGTTTAAAGTGATGGGCTCAGAGCTGACCTCACCTTCTTTCTGACCAAGGCAATTGACTGCGCATTTACCAAGTCCGGTTAATAGTATCCTTTGGACAGAGCCACCAGCCGAGCTTTGTTTGATGCCCACCCTGGTGCCCAATTGTACCACAGCTTTCCACGAGTTAGAGGGATTTGTCACAACTGGAGGGCTTTTCTTGGAGCCACTGTGGGGTCACTGCCCTTTGAATCTCTTTGTGCTTAACAGGGGCTTATGTTTAGCCCCTTGGAGGCTTGCACTCCCACTCTTCCTACCCGGCTTTGCATCTTTTCTCTCCTGTGCTGAACATGGCAGAAAGGCTGAACGGCACCTTCAGAAGCAGGAAGGTTAGTAAACTAGTTTCCTGCGCAGGAGTGTGGGGGAAGGAAGGAGGGGGCTCTGGCCCTGACCTCAAAACACAGAGACCACCTGGCAGCCGTGGGCTCTTTGCTGTCCCTGGACTGGTTCCCGTTCCTCCCATCCGCGTGGCACCTTCCTCCCCCATTTCTTTGCCTCTAGGGCCAGGAACTACTATTCCATCAAAGGGCAACTGTCTGCAGCTGTGAGAGGCTTTCCTGGATACTTTCCTCCCCATCCCGAATTCCTGCCCCCCCCCACCTCCAGCACACCCACCCTGGTTGGCATTAGGTGTGACACTCTGCTGTGTCACGGAGCGATAAGAACCACCTCCCCGGGCACTGCCAAGCCCCACACTAGAGCTTCACCCACAGTCCTTCACTCCACCTCCAGCCAAACCCATGAAGCCCCTCCTGTCCTTGTCCCCACTTTACAAATGGGGAACATGTGGTTCCAGAGGGTTGACTTACCTTCTCTTCTAGTAGGAGGCAGCATCAAGGCTGTCCCCTGTCCATGTGACCTGAGGTGGAGGCAGATGCGAGGGCACCCCTCCATGCTCATTCAACACAGCCAGTTCACAGTTGAGCCTCTCTCTGGGAATTACCCTCAGCTAAAGGAGCTGCCTTGGCTAAGGTCACACCCCTTCCCTGAAGGCCTCCCCTATCCAAAGGCCGGGCCATGTGGGGGGAGCAAAGGCTCCACTGCCTTCATTTAGGGTATTTCTAAATGTCATTTCAGCTCCAAGTCCCCTGGGACTGGATGAACCCATTGTCATGATCACCATCCCACTTCTACCCCTGTGGAATCCTGCTCCCCCACTGCCCACCAAAAGGGCTGTTCCCAGGAACCCATCCACATAAACCTCAGGAAGCAAAGCTGTCTCAGAACATGATCCTGGGGAACAGCCAACCACAAGCTAAAGTGTGCTCTCCTGCCTGCTGCACCCAGCCCTGTCCTGCACGGCACCAGCAAACGGATGGGGGAGCACATAGCCCCCGAGCAGCACAAGCCCCTCCGTTGGAACCGGAGAGCCCCACCTAGAGCAGAATGCTGGCCCAGAACACAGGGCCAGTGAAGAAATCCTGCCTGGTGGGCGACTTCATTGCAGCCTCACATAATTTGCATTTCTGACTCTACTTCTTAAGGTTGGTAGCATCTCGCAGGACAAGGAAGGCTGAGGTGGACCATTGTCCCTTCAACAGCCTTGGGCTTGTGAGAGAAGAATCTCCCTGTGTTGGTCCAATGGGACAAGACCTGTGTTCTCTCCTCTGCATCAAGGGGAGCAGTGGGGCTGCTGATCATCTGATTCCCCACTACACTGATGTGTGGAGGCCAACACATACTTGCATCTGAAACTCCTGGGCATAGGGCAGGGTCTTTGACTTTGTGCACACTCAAAATCCACTGCTTGAATGAAGAGATGAGATAGGGAGCTGGGAGGAAATCCAGTAAAGGGGGAATGACTCCAGAGGGGGTCACCAGGCGTGACAGCAGTCCACACTCCCGAGGGAAGGAGCCCATCCCCTCCCTGTTGCTCCATGGCACGAGCTTAACCATTGCTCTGTACAACTCCCTGTGCACAAAGTTAAGACATTTGAATCAAGAAAAAAGGACAAAAGAGTGTGTGGCATAGAAAAATTAGGCAGCAAACAAGTTATATTTGTTGCTTAATATGTACAAGGTGCTTTCCCAATACTTTATGTTTTTATTCCCAACCGCTTTGCTATGAGATAGGGAGACTCAGAGAGGTTAAGTAATTTGCCTACAGGCATCACAGCAAGCAAGCGTCAGAGCCAGGATTCAAACTCAGGCTTCCTGACATTCGTTAGAGCCACTTCATTCTTCACAGAAAGCTATGGACTATGAAATGCTGTCAGCATGAGAAAACTATCACATAAGCTTCTAGCTCAGGTTGTGACCTCCTAGCAGGCTGCCCCATTACTCATTTGTCTTGGTCTTTCACACCTTTCCCAGCACAATGCCTGTTGAGTGAGCAGATGAATTAACAATTCACATCATTTTATGCAGGGGTGCCTGGTGCCCAGCAGGACTTCATAGAAGCAGTGCAATAACAAATGTGCTGCATAAGTGATGAGTTTTTCCACTAAGCAGGAAGAATGATCTTCTAAAATAGTAAAATCAGATCGTGTCTTGTGGAGTGGGGGGGGGTGGGGGTGGGGAGGGATGGTGGCAGAGAAGGCCTCTCTAAGGAGGTTTGAGTGGAGACCTGAATGGGAAGACAAAGCCATGTAAGCACAAGAAGGAGGAGATGTATTCCAGGCCGAAAGAGTGGCATGTGCTAAGGCCCTGGGGCAGTGAAGAGCTGGAGCCTGACCAAGAGGGTAGCACCAGAGGAGGTGAGGGCTGGAACATAGACAGAGGCCAGATCACAGAGAGTATTGCAGTACCTAGTGGGGACTTCAGATTTCCTTCTAAATAGGACAAAAAGCCACTGGGGGGCTTTAAAGCAGAGGCCTGTGAAGTGGCTTTCTTTGTGAAATAGTGCTGTGGAAAAGAAATGAGCAGGAACTCTGGGAGATCACAAAGGAGATGGCTGGAGCCATCAGCTAGGAGGTGGTGGTGCTCAGACAAGTGTGAGGAGAAGTGTTCCAAAGAGATATGCTTTGCAGGTACACTTTGACAGACTCTGCTGACAAATTGGATGTTTGCAGAGGAGAGAAAAGATATCAGGAAGATAGCTGGTCTTGGTGGCACTGCCTGCGGTGGGAAACTGAGGCAGGAGGATCCCTGAATTCAGGAGTTTGAGACTGCAGTGAGTAGCAATTGTGCCACTGGACTCCAGCCTGGACAACAGAGCAAGACCCCATCTTTAGAACAAAAATTAAGTAAATACATTTTTAAAAAGAGCTCAACTTTTCTGAGCTAGTCGACAAGAAAACGGCTCTTGTTTAGTGTTTATGATGGGCCTGGCACTGTTCATATCACTTAACACATAACCCCTCATTTAATCCTCACAAAACCCCTATGAGATAGGCATTGTTGTAATCCCCATTTTACAGATGGGGAAAACTGAGGCACAGAGCAGTTAAATGACTCGCCCCATGTCACACAGTAGGTGGTGCTACCAAGATTGGAATCTGGGTAGTCTGGCTTCAGAATCTACACACTAAAATTTCACTCTGTTTCACCCCAAAGAGGAATGTTCACAAAACAAGGAGATTTCCAGGTTCCCCATATGCTCTCCTGAGGGGCTTGGTCAGTGTGCACAGATTAGTTCAGAGGAGTCTCTCTTCTGAGGACATTCGAGGTCACACAGAAACCAACTTTCCTTACGGGGAACAAATACTGGGAATGTCACAGTATCTTGCTTCCCGGCCACAAGGGACCTGGGTCCTTAGAGCATTCTCAAGGTGTTGCCCTTTTCTGTGATGGGAAGCAGGAAGCCAGCGACAGGACACTTGGGTTGCCTCTTTCAGACACAGAATAGGGGAGAGTTAAGAGCAAAAGCTCTACAGATAGAGCCAACTGTCATTTTCTCTCCTCTGTGAGTCTCAATCTTCCCATCTGTAAAATGGAGACAGTGTTAGTATCCTGTGGGGTTATTAGCATATGTGAGGTGCCATTAAAAAGCACCAGGTACAGTCTAAGTCCTTGTTAAACTAAGTCCATTTTAAACTGTAATAAAGAAATACAGGGGTGACAGTGAGGGCACAGGCGAGGGGCAGTTCTTCTCGTAGCCAAAGCTATTGTCCACAGACCACACACCGGTTTCTGGTCATAATCAGTCAGCACATCTGGCCCTGGACCTGACCTGTTGGGAGACTGATTTGTGAAAATGTTGACATAGGCCTGCACTATTCTGTTCTCAAAATGAAACCAGAGACAACAAGAAAGAAGGAGGGAGCCCAACATTTGTGCCCAGGGCTGGGCTGTACTAGACAATGAAGAAATGTGGGTTATACATGAGACATAATATGCGGGGGGGAGGGGGGAGCTCGGCGTCTACGGTGGATCTGAGAGAGAACCCAGCCTGCTGAATGTCTCTGTGCCGGTGTTCCCTGAGCCTCGCCAACCCTCCCATCCGTACCTGAGCTCAGCCTCTCCTCCTTCCCCAGAACGCAGTCTGAGGTTCCTTTCTCTTGTTTGGTGAGTTGCACAACAAAGAAAAGTAGAGTACGAGGAGCACAAAGCCCAGAGCCAGATCATCTGGACGTAAGTCTGCCTGTGACTCATTAGCTGTGCTTCCTTGCACAAGTTGCTTACCCTCTCTGTGCCTGTTTTCTCATCTGTAAAAACAATGGGTGACAATCGTAAGTATCCAATGGTGCTGTTGTGAGGATTAAATGGGAGTATGCTTTTGTCATCCATTAAGCACTAAATAAATAACAATCAATCACAATATGTATGGCTATTTTTCTTTAAAAAAAAATAAAAGTAAAACATAGTCACTAAAACATTCACCATTCCTTATGTAGATAAACTCCTTTATTTCTCACAACAACCAACTGAGATAAATTCTGTTTTTACTCCAATTTACCAAAGAGGAAAATGAGACTCAGAAAGGTCGAGCAACTTCCCCAAGGTCACACAGCTTGAAGCGGCAGCCCTGGGATTTGAACTGGCACTCTGGCTCCCTACACTAAACTGTCTCACGGACTTCTTTTTGTCCTTCTACGTTTTAAAAACCTTTGTTCTTCTGCATCTTTCAAGATCAATAAAAAGATGAAACTGGCTGTAAAGATGTATCTAACAAGTTTTCAATATCCTAAGACAGCTTCCTTCGAGGTGTGCTTGGCGTGGGATGCTGGGATGCTGAGCAGAACTAGTACATGATTAATGGGGTCCAGCACAAAATGAAAATGGGGAGCCCCTTGTGCAAAAACTGGTAAGGATGTCAAGACAGTGAGTGCAGAACATTAAATGAAGCATGGGACCCTTCAAAGCATGGAGCCCTATGTGACTCCTTGGGTCCTGTGTCCCCAAAAGCTGGTCCTGGGAGGTGGCCTTCAAAGCAGCATGGCAGCCGTGGGTGATCTGAGCTCTGCTAAGGCTGTGAGGCCCAGTGCAGCTTGATGTGGCAAAGGTAGGGAGCACTGTCCTCTGTAGATGAATTGAGACAGCAGGCTCTTCCTCAGTCTCCAGTACATCTGAGCCAAAGCCCAGTTCTTTTGCCTAAGATTTATTAACCGTCAACATGTTCTGCGTGTGTGGGCTGCCACAGCCCTCATGGTATAGATATATATGTCCCTGTGTTCCCACCGACTCCCCAGCAGACATGTGGCAGCTTCATTCTGAAACCCAGCAAATTCTCCAAGGCCTCTCGCCCCCTCCTCCTCTGCCTCCTCCGGCCCCCTCCCACTCTCTCTCATTTCCATGCCTTCCAGGAGACCCACACAATCAGGAAGCTAGAAGGTGACAGGAAGGTAGAAAACAGGATCTATCAGCTCTGAGCATTATGGTGATTGAAAAACCACAGTCTCCGAGTCTGCAAGGCTGTGAGTCCCTTGGGCCACTGCATAGGGAAGCTTCAGGCTTGTCAGGGTATTTTTATTCCCCACTTGGGTCCCTCAGGAAGCTCCTGGGTCATGACAGTGGCCTTGCCCACCTAACAGCCCAAAGCAGTTGGCTCCAGCAGGAAGCTGCCAACCCACAGCTGGGCTACCACATCCCTCATATCAGTGCAGCTCAGAATGATTTTTGGAAACCTATTAATTTAACAAGTATTCCCTTAACAATTACCCACGGTATTTGTCACATTGTCAAACTGCCAAGTGGCTTTGTCCCTTTTACCAAGATTTTCCTGTTTCTGTATCTCACCCAGGCATTCTAGGGGAAAGGTCTCCTTCAAATTTTACAAAGGAACGTTTGGACTTCTCAGATTTACTTCCTCAGCTGCCAGAAACATGTGTGTCACTTCACAACTTCCTGTTCTAATCACCACCCTCCCCATCATCGTGATCATCTTAGTAACATTTATTGAGCATGTAATCCTACAGCAAACCTGTGGGTTTGTACTCTTACCTCTATATTGCAGAGGAGGAAGCTAAAGTTCAGAACAGGTAAGTAACCTGCCCAAGGTCACACATCCTGGGACTATAGCAATAAAATTAAAGTCTTCCCCCCCTTAGAGGAGCTCGGGAAGCATCTGGACCTTATCCATCCTGCAGGGTGTCGAATGCAGACACAGTCTTTCTTCCTCATCTCCTCCTCCAGTCCCTGGCAAGAGCCCCTTCCCAAGGCAGTGCCCTGGCTGGGGATCTAAACGCCCAGGGCTCTGGGAGCATGCCCTGTCTGCTGTGAAGTGGGCCCCCTCTTTCAGAGTCTGTGCTCTCTCTGCCCAGTGAAGCTGGGCTCCCGAGGGAAGGTCATGGCCTGCTTTTCTGTGTCCCCCACAGAGCCAGTGTGGTGTGGGCGACAACTGATTGCTCCATCTGTGGCTTGCCTGTGCTCTGGACACCTTCCCAGCCCTCCTCACATCACCCGGGCCAAGGCACCCCGAGACGCCACCCCACTCCCCAGAAACCCCAAGTCCATCCAGATCCAGGTTGTGCCTTATCAGCCCTGGGCTCCAAGAGTAAGTGACAAGGAGCTCCGCTCTGTGTGTCTGGCATCCCCCAGAGCCCTGACAGGGCGAAGGGGAGGAGGAAGCAAATGGACCTGGTTCAAATGCCAAACAAGCAGCACATTTTAAACAGACCTCGGTTCAAATTCCAGC
The DNA here is from genome assembly GCA_963574355.1 of Loris lydekkerianus. Taxonomy (NCBI): domain Eukaryota; kingdom Metazoa; phylum Chordata; class Mammalia; order Primates; family Lorisidae; genus Loris; species Loris lydekkerianus. The sequence continues at coordinate 25,277 of CAUYPK010099467.1, read as the reverse complement.
TCGGCTACTTGGCTGGGTCACCATTCGATAACTTCAATTCCATGAGCGGTAGTGTCCTCACCAGCAAATATACATAAAAATGCACAGTGACTAACAAAACAGGGGAATGTCTAGGAAAGTACCCAGGACAGAGACCTCATGACACTAGCTTTCTAGACCGGATCTAGAGAATGTCTGTAAATGCAGGGGTCCCTGGAGTGAACCCCCCACCCAGGCAGTGTGACTAGCCCACATCGTGATTGCCCACACCTCCTCCTGTGTCTCAGGGATGCACTAAGGGCTTCATTTGTATTTACTGATATAACTGGTCATTCCAGTTTTTCAGTCTGAGAAATTAAAGCTTAGTGATGTTGAGAAATTCAAACAAGGTTACTCGGTTAAGGAGCAGAGGCAGGTTGCAACTCGGGGGTTGGCTGAGTCCTGAGCCTAAACTCTTAACCAAGTTACCGTGTGAGGCTGCTCTCTCCAACACTATACTGTAAAGGAAGTGGACCATGGGAGGACAGGTGGCCAGAGAGGAGTGGGTGGATGTGCTTGGCCTGCCCCAGGGACACAGGCAGAAAGTGGGGGAGCCCCTTTCCATAAACGATGCGTGAGAGGGAGCCCAGCTAGGGCTATTTTGGAGCCCAGAGCCACAGCATGGGAGGGAACCAGCCTCTTCCTTCTTGCTTGCTTTGCCATGAAGTGTCTCTAGCAAGGTGAGGTGTGGAGAGAACACAGCTTTGTTTTGGCGTCTTACAGTGGCTGTAAGAAGGTGGGGGGATTCTGGGGTGTCTGGCTTTATAAGTGGGGTGGGAATGGGGTTGTTGAATAGAAAGACCCAGGACTGGCACCTCAGCCTATCGGCGAGCTTGTTAGAAAAGCAGAAACTTCCAGACATGGTGGTGGGTGCCTGTAGTCCCAGCTCTTAGGGAGGCTGAGGTAGGAACATCCTTGAGGTCAGGAGTTTGAGATTGGCCTGGCGACATAGCAAAACTCCTATCTCAAAAATGAAAAAACAAACAAAAAACTACTACAACAGTTAGTTAACAGACTATTTAGAGACATTTAGGAGAAGTAATATGGGTCTGCTTATTGTTCAAAAGCCTTCTGTTTACATTTACAGGTATGATCAAGAAAGCACTGGCTATCATATGAAAAAATACAGACATTGATGTCTGCAAATTAAAAAGCTAATGCAGAAGAATTTGACTCTAAATATGAAGAAGTTTTAAGGATATCTTAACCAATTTATTTCTTTATTTTTTCCTTCTTATGTATACCCAGGAATGATATTCGCTAAAACTGTGTCTAAGACAGTCTTTTCAATGAAAAGAAAATTTTTTTGAAAGAAAGAAAAAGAAATGCAAAACCTCAGGCCCCACCCAAGACCCGCTGAGTCAGAACCCCTGGAGTTGCCTCCAGAGGATTCTGCACCCCCTGAAGCGTGAGAAGCACCTCCCTGAAGGACGAAGGACGCTCAGGGGAGGTGGGGATTCCAGCCGCTGGGCCTTTGCACTCCTGGTCACCCTGCCCAGGTGCTTTCTCTCTTATTTTTAGCTTAGCTCTGTGCTCAGCATCTGCCTCAGCCCACATGTCCCTTCTCTGAGAGGCTTCCCTGACTCCGCCTGGGACTGGCTGTTTTGGCATTTATTTCCTTCATAGTACATCTCCTGTGCAGGAATGACCTTGATCCTTCTCTTTCTACCCCACATCCATAAAAGCAGTGCCTTTGTTCCTCATCATCAGGTATGGTGCTTAGCCCATAAGAAGTGTTTAGTATGACTTTTTTTGAATCAATGAATGAATGAACGAACCCCAGCTTCCTGTTGGTGTCCAGACTCTGAGGCCCTGCCTCCAGCCAAAACCAGCTACTAGGCTTACCATGCCTATGGTCATACTACGGCTGGCACCTTCCAGGCTGTCTCCCAGGGTCTTGCAGCTCAGCTCAGGAGGAAATTTCCTGTTACAAGTGGGGTGTTACAGGGTGGCTTTGGGGATATTCTGGCTGCTCTAATCTCATGGCGTGTGATTAAATCTGCCCCTTGAGACATAGGAAAATCTGTGCTACCCACTCCAGGTTGAAGTGGGGGAGGTCACTGGCCCCTTCTTTCTACCAGGCCAAAGACTGACAGCCCCATCAGTTGGAGGCCCCCAGACTATAAGGGACACCTATATATCTGCTAGGTGGTATCCAGATATGGCATTAAATACCATCTCACCACATGGCAAGAAATCTATTTCCTTTTCAATTCACTACACCTAGCTGGAATTTAATAACATCATTTTGTTTTCATTGTGTTTATTTTTACAGTGGCCTATTTATGGCCAGAGATACTCACTTTCCATTTACAGTTGGGTTATAAAGTTTCCTTTGAAAATAAATTTAAGTTAAAAAAGAAAATGAGTTGATTTAAAGAGCATCAATCTAAATAACAGAGAGGGAGATTCTCCAGAAGAAAGTGATGTTTATTCCAGAATAGCATCACAGTGGGAATACACGTGCGGTATGAACTGCACACAGTATTCAGCCAGGTAAAGGAAGATGATTGTTTTTAAAGCAAAAAGGAAGAGGATGACATAATTTTCTTGAGATAATTATCTTTGACTGTAAGGATCAATTACATTGATGGCACCAGTTCAAGATGGCATCAATTATCTTTGCATAAGTAATTTTTGTGTATAGGGTTGTGGGGGCCTTTGTGTAAGTTGTATGTAGGTTTTGCAAAGTATTTTGTTGTAGTTCTTGTTATTAGAGATTCATGCTTGAGAACACTCCCTTCCTGCCTTCCCTATTTGTCAAGGTTTTTTTTTTTTTAATGTATATAAAATATAGGCTATAAAATGAAAATAAAATCTTGAGGTCCGTTTCTTCTGATGGAAACTAAGACAATGACTCAGATCGACTCTCTCCTGCATGTGGCTTATCTTTGGTCCTTAAGAAACACACATTTTGGGCCGTGCCTGTGGCTCAAAGGAGTACGGCGCTGGCCCTATATACCGGAGGTGGTGGGTTCGAACCCAGCCCCAACCCCAGCCAAAAACTGCAAAAAAAAAAAAAGAAACACACATTTCAGTTTAGTGCCTGTAGCTCAGAGGCTAGGGCACCAGCCACATACACCAGAGTTGGTGGGTTCGAATCCAGCCTGGGCCCGTCAAACAACAATGACAATAACAACCAAAAAATAGCCAGGTGTTGTGGCGGGTGCCTGTAGTCCTAGCTAGTTGGGAGGCAGAGGCAAGGAATCACTTGAGCCCAAAAGTTTGAGGTTGCTGTGAGCTGTGATGCCACTGCACTCCACCCAGGGTGACAGCTTGAGGCTCTGTCTAAAAAAAAAAAAGAAAGAAACGCACATTTCTTGCTCCCTCCCCCCCCCCCCCAAATCTGGGAGGGCTGTGTGGTCCCAAAGCAGTTACCTCTCTTTTATACATTGTCAAAACATCTAGGTGACTGCCAAATTTTCCATGTGTCACTCAGACCTCTGTCCGCTATGACCTTTGACATTGGCACTGCATGAGACACATAATGAAATTCACAAAACCCCTTTCCTTGGGCTTCAGAGAACAAGGTCTTCAACCTTCTTCCTTCAGATTCAATATATAGCTTTCTCCAAAGAAACTTCCCCATTCCAATTTCTAACTTTTACACCATTGTGAGTGAAAGAATAAGAATCACTTAACTGTTCTTTTTTTTTTTGAGACAGGGTCTCACTCTGGGTAGAGTGCCATGGTGTCATCATAGCTCACAACAGCCTCAAACTCCTGGCCTCGAGTGATCCTCCTGCCTCAGCCTCCCTCCCGAGTAGCTGGGACTACAGGCACCCACCATGACACCTGGCTAATTTTTCTATTCTTGGTAGAGACAGGGTCTTGCTCTTGCTTAGGTTGTCCTGGACCTTCTGAGCTCAAGTAATCCTCCTGCCTGGGCCTCCCAGAGTGGTAGGATTATATGCGTGAGGCACCGTACCCGGCCTACATAACTGGTTTCTTGACGTCTTATTTACAAGTTTTGCATTTCTTCTAGCATCTCCTTCGAAATATGGTGCCGTTAGTCTCATGATGTCTCAGGAAAATTTCTATTTTAAACTAGTTTTAAATTAGTTAATACTATTGATTGCCCAAGCAAAACGGTCCTAAGTGCTAGCCCTGGGGGTAGTGGTCAACAGACATTTTAATTCTATATATACATTCTTTTAAACATAATTTACCTTCTTTACCATTCTTAAGTGTTGTGTGGTAGGACTTTTAACACAAGTGACTCCATTTGGGCTGACAACTTTCACAAGAGAAATAGGAAATAAATACTAAAGCGTGTGATATAAATATATGGAGAAAAGCATAAATTCCAAAAAATGTATGGCCCGGTGTCCTCATCGTGGTATAAGTTCACATTCTTATGCTTAAAGGCATGTCAGGAATTAGAATGTTTAAGAGTTTACAAAGGCATGAGGGGTCATTTACCAAAGGTGATTTAACCTCTCTGGGGCAGCACTTTGGCCATCAAATGCATTAATCACTCTGCAGCAAAACTGAGACAGTCACAACAAATGAGACAAATTAAGACCATAAAGTCTCCCAGTCAACTCAGGCCAGATTTTGCCCTAAAATGAGTTCACGTGATGATGTCACAGTTTTGCTACCAAATAAACATCAAAGAACTTTTTCATTTTTTCAGAGCTTTTAGGATTTTAGAAGTTTGGGTAAGGGAGCGTGGGCCTTAGAAATAATACCGATAAATAATCCTCCCTGGGAGGTGATGAGTGCTTGCCTGTGCTATATGAGGTGCCTATTTGATCTCATATAACACTCACAGCAACCCTAAGAGTTAGGTGCCATTATTACAAGAGTTCCCTCTTCTCTGTGGTTTTGCTTTTTGAGGTTTCAGTTACCTGAGGTCAACTACAGTCTGAAAATATGAAATGAAAAATTTCAGAATTAAGTAATTCATAAGTTTTAAATTGCATGCTATTCTGAAGAGCAGGATGTATCCTACGCCATCCTCTGTGTCCCACCCAGGACATGCATCATGGATTTATCCAGGGTATTCAAGCTACCTATATGTGCCACATGCCCATTAATCACTTAGGAGCCACTTGTTAGATCCACTGTCACAGTGTCACACTGCTTGTGTTCAAGTCACGCTTGTTTTACTTAATAATGGCCCCAAACCTAACAGTAGCAGTGCTGAGGTTGCTAAACTCTACAGTATTCATGAAATTGTGAGCAAGGAAAAGCAATCCATGCTAGTTTTGCTGTTGTACCTCAGACTACAAAAGTTATAGTCACATCAGTGTAACCTGGCTGATTGTACCCTCAATGAATCCCCAACAATTAAAAAAAAAAAAAGTTATAGTCACAGGTGTGATAACTTTTCTTATAGTCTATTGTTATAATTGTTCTGCTGTATTAGTTATTGTTCATCTCTTATTGCAACTAATTTATAAATTAAACAATATCTCATAAGTGCGTGTATATAGGAAAAACATAGGCTAATAAATAGGGTTCGGTACTATTTGTGGTTTCAAGCATCCACTGGGGGTCTTGGAACGTGTCCCTCGTGAATGAGGAGGATTGCTGTATACCCATTTTCCAGAGAAGGAAACTGGGGCCTCAGAAGCAGTTGAGGCATTTGCCAATGCTGGTAGTACAATGGAGGAACCTGAATGGGAAGCCAGATGGGCTGGAGGAAGAGAACAGAGAATGGCCTGGAACTAGACCAGAAGTAGCCACCCTCCCTGCTCCCCCAGCCCTATGGTGCTGATGACTCCTATTCTCCCACTTGGATAGGAGCGTTCACATCCGCTCCCTTCCTCAACTAGGTTAGAGAGAGGGACCACCACAGCCTAGCCAGCTCCTGTGCACAGCTCTATGAGGTCATTAGCACCTCCAAGCACCCTAGGCGCCCTTGGGTACACCCCATGGACTGCCAAGACAAGCTGGGAGCTTCATGGACACGGTTTCTTTCCGCTTTCTCCTCTGCCCGCTCCCTCCTCTGCCCGCTCCCTACTAAACACTCTCTTTTTCCCCCCTTAGTTGCCATTTTTATTGAACACACAAACCCTGTGCCAGGCAGTGCTTAGCTAAACATTTTCTTATACATTAGCTCTGTTTTTAGAAGACTTTTAAATTTGAAAAACACAGGAAAATGGAGCCAAAAAAAAGGCAAAACTCACTCATAATGCACTTTTAAGAATAGAGTATAAGAAGTGAAAGCTGTCCCCCTATTCTGCCTCACAGTCTATTCCCTTAACTCACAGAGGTAACCAGAGGTTAAAGTAATCTTCCCAATATTTTTCTATGTGAATTGAGACATATCTATGTCCACATTTATATCTATAACTATGCCCATATCTTAATCAATATCTACCTATGTAGCTATCGATCTAAAAAAACAACCTAAGTATAGTTGCTCAGGTGGTGCACTGCTCAACTCTCAGAGCTACCAGCCCATAGAGTACTTTATAATCTACTCACACATATTTTTTAACTTAACAAAAATATGATGGGGACTTCAATATTGAGTTGTCACTTTTTTGTTTTTTTAGAGACAGAGTCTCACTTTGTCACTCTCAGTAGAGTACCATGGCATCACAGCTCACAGCAACCTCCAACTCCTGGGCTTAGGCGATTCTCTTGCCTCAGCCTCCTGAGCAGCTGGGCCTACAGGTGCCTGCCACAAGGCCCAGCTATTTTTTTTTGTTGTAGTTTGGCCAGGGCCGGGTTCAAACCCACCACCCTCAGTATATGGGGTCGACGCCGTACCCACTGAGCCATAGGCGCTGCCCTGGGTTGTCACTTTTAAGAGACATCTATTATGGACGTCTTCCTTGATCACCCCCGTGGTCAGAACCTCCTCATTCACTGTGATAGCTGCCTCATAGCATGAAAGTATTCCAATGAATCCAATCCTTACCCTAATAAAGATTATCTAAGATGTTTCCAAGCTTTTTGGTTTTTACGCTTTTCTTTTAATACTTATAGCAGTCTTCTGAGGATAGCATCTTTAAACCCATTTTAATCTAAGGAAACTGATGCTCAGAGAAATTTCTAGGTAGTAAGTGGTAGAACAAGGAATGTTCATGTTTATATTCATCATTTGATACTGAGGATAGATCACAGCAACTCTAATTCAAGATCATCATTTTGACAGATTGATATTGATAAATATTGACATACAAATGGAAACATTACCTTTACCTGGAAGGGCAGAGGAAAGAAGAATAAAACTAACTTTTATTTAGCACCAAGTATGTGTCTGGCACCTTACTACAGGCTTTGTATACGTTATTTTATCGAATTCTCAAAGGGACTGTTAGAAAGACACCGGCATCCTTGTCTACAGAAGGCTGAAGTTCAGGAAGGTAAATGGCCCAATATCACATAGGAAGGGGTGGAGCTGGGATTTGAACCCTTATTATCCTTGCTCCAATTTCTAATGGATACAGATTTCAGCCCACAAACTCAAGTGTGTGTGAATATAACTTTATATTTTGCGGATGAATTTAGTTTCTTAATTTCCTTCCAAAATCTGTCCCTTGCCCAGTTTTCCTACATCAGTTCCTGGTACTACTATTCACCCCATTCACACAAGCCCAAAACGTAAACATCCTTGGTACCCCTGTTTCTGTCACCCTCCAAGGCTTGTGGGCTCTGCCTTTAAAATGTCATATTAGCTGAAGGCAAGGGCTTCTCCCGGCTCCTGAGCTGCCTGTCTAGCCCAAGCAGCCAATGCCTAATCCCTGTTCTCCATTCTCCACCTGGCAGCCCAAGGGGCCATTTAAAAAATATAGGTCAGTCATGTCACTTATTGACCTCTGGCCTCAAGCCCTCTTTTTACTTGGAATAAGCGACCTCGATGGACCACAAACTCTCCTTCCTGTGGCCTCAGCCTTCTCTCAGAGATTCTCCACTGGGCCCTCTCTGGCCCTCAACACACTAGTTCATTGTCCCCAAGGGGCAGCCCTTCCTCTTCCCTCTGCCGAGAGTGCTTGCCCTGATCTGAAATGTGGCTGGTCCTTTCCCCTTCGGCTCCCAGGCCACACAGCCCCCTAGGAGAGACCCATCCTACCCTCCAGAGCCCCTGATCCCACTTCAGGTTCTTTCTAGTTGTGCTCACAGATGCAGCAATTTGTTTCATTGTCCTCTCTGTCTCCCTGGGAGGATCTGAGGGTGCTTTCTATGCTATGGCCCATGAGTCCCAGTGCCCTCAGGGGGGCCAGGCATGGAATAGCATTTACGGAGTGAAGTGAATGAATAAGTTTCTGTTAGGAGATCCGTGTCCCCTCGGGGGAGAGGGCGGGAATTTAATCTCAGTTGATTCTTTCCCCTGAGGGGCATCTAAATTCTGAGGGACAGAGGGGCAGGGACATGTGGCCTGAATCATCTATCCAAGCTGCATGGCATCTGCTCAGATGTTCTCACTCCCCGAGACAAGAGAAGGCCCTAAGGTGCATGGGAATAAGGGTTGGGCGACATCAGTTAATATTCATAAGAGTCGCCCACCACCAGTCTTTCCCGCGCTCTATTCTTCCACACACCTGAGACCTGGCACACTCTGCAGCTCCTGAGTCCCAGGGGACAGGCCCTAGAGATGGGGGTGGGGCAGGCTCTGCTGCCGGGGAAGGTGCTCAGTGCTACTCTGCACCACCAGTCACCTCACACCCATCACCTTGTGTGTGCTCACAGCAAGCCTGGGAGGTAGGAAAGGCAGAGTTTAGGGGCCTCATTTCACAAGTACAGAAATCGAGAGCAGGAATGGTTGTGTGAATTGCTCAGGCTGGCTGAGTGGGCTTGGGACAAATCTAGGTGTGGGAGACTATTATCTGGTCAGAGCTTAATAAATGGTAGGTGCTGCTGTTCCAAGAAGATAATCCTGTATTTGTGAGAACTCTTAGTTGCAAATGATGGAAACCCATTTCAAATATGAATAACCAGCCACATAAGCGACTGGCTATGGTGCTGAAGTACCTATGGTTTGCCTAATTCAGGCAGGGCTGGAGCAGTGGCTAGAATGAAATTATCAAGATTCAGACCATCAACACCTTACATCTCTAGGTTCTCTGTCTTGAGTTCACCCTCAAGCTTGCCCTCTCCAAGGGTGGCCCTTGGCAGCTGTAGCCCCACCACATAAACTTAGCAACCCAACAGTAAAGAATTTTTTTTTTTTCTTAACAGTTCTAACCAAGTTCTAGGACCATCCTCATAGCACCAACTCATTCACACAGTTGTCCCTGGACCAATCCCTCACATCAGGTGGTAGGATGTGTTGATTGCTCAGATGTAGGTCATGTGCTCACCCTTTAACCACCCACGATAGCCAGGTGAATTTGGAATTCTGGTTGGTGGTGACTGAGTCCCATGCCTACTCACCAAACACCCCAGGCCCTACTCAGCGCTGAAGTGGGGGCAGGGGAGAAGTCATTCCCTACGGTGGAATCAGGGTATTATTACCTGCAGTGAATAGACTCCTGACACTGACCAGCAACCCCAGCTCCCCCTAACCAGAGAAATGTGCCTATGATCGCTCTCTGCTCCACCTGATCCTGAACTGGTCTAGCTAACTATAGGCTCCAGGCCTGAGGCTCAGGCCAGAAACAGAGACTGGCCACCCCCTGGGGACTCGTGCCTGCACTGCCAGTGGAAGGGGCGTGGGAGTGAGTGTTTTGTGAGCTTGGGCCTCCTCCTCATGGGGAAGAGTGAAGTCTCAAAGTCTCTAAGGTGGGGGACCCCAAACAGAAAAAGCCATAGCCCTGAGAGAGGGAAGAAGAAAAGCAGAACACTGAATGCTCAGGCCCAGAAAGGCTCTGGAATAAAAGGAGAGTCTCCAGCAGAGAAGAGATGATAACAAGCAAAGCCTAAGAATAACTCAGACCTGGAGAAATACTGAAATCCCATTCATTCATTTGTTAACTAGTTTAACAACCTATTGTGTGTTAGGCACTGGGAAGGCAGCAGTGAACAAGATAGAGAGGCTGTCTTGGAATTTACAATAAAATGGAATAAACAAACATGTAATTAAAGTGATAATAAATTATTTATTATATGTCCCAGAAAAAGCAGCTCAGGATGCTGTGGGGGCAAATGATTACATGGCATCAGCTTGGGGACATATTTGTGATAGGATCTGGAGCACAAGTAGGATTTAATCAAAAGGAGGCTGAATAGGGAGGGATGTTCCAGGCAGAGAGTGCCTGTGCAAAGGCCCTGAGGTAGGGAAGATAAAACATAGCCTGGGGCAGGGAGAGTTGGTGAAGAAGCTCTGGAGATGAGCCCACTGGGTCACACCTAGTAGCCCAGGTAAAGGACTTTTGTCATTATCTAACGGGAAGCCGTCTTGTTTAAGATTGCCTCAGACACCTACACAGGACAGACATTCAGTAAATACTTATGAAGCATCTACTACTATAAACTCCATAAGGTAAGTGACTGAAGGTGTTCAAGTGAGGCAGGGACCTAAATGCTCCTTGAAAGGCCGGGAGAGGGTGGTGCAGACAGAGAGAACAGCTAGAAGACATTTCTGCCCCGGCACACTCATACAGAGTTGCATTCACACAAAGGCATCACATACACAACGACATTCTCTGCTCTTACAAAATAAACTATATTTGCATCCACCTCTGATAACGGAAGTTGTCACCCCAATCTCACCCCACCTCACACACACACACACCCTCCTTGGACACACCCCACGCAGAGACAGTCCCTGCCACACCCCCCATCATATGGCAACTTGCAAAGACTCTGGGGGCTGAGCAGACAGGGAGAACGGGCATCTGGAGGAGGAAGTCCAGCCAGGAGGCCTGGGGGACAGCTCAGATTCCGTGGGAACTACCAGTACTCCATGCAGGTTGCAGGGAGGCGGCCAGGCTCTTTACCTTGCAGAACTAAATCCCGGTGTGGTGTTTGCTCAAAACGCCAGAACTATTCCTGGATGTCAGGTGCACTTAATGGTTGCCATGGCAACCACTCTTGCTTAATGAATAGAAGAGAGTAAAAGACGCCCTGGATAAATGTCAGAGCGCAGGATGGATTTATTTGGGAGCAGATCTGTTAGCATCAGGCGGAGGTGACCAGTGGAGGTTGAAATGAACAGTCCAGGTATCTGGAAACAGATCCAGGAGGCTTTCTTCGCCTTCTCAGTTTAGCATAGTCAGAATGTTAACATTTAACAAAATGTCAGAGAGTGCGGCTCTTTATACAGACAGTTAAACATAGGTGCCAGTTTTGTGGGTTTGATTCTGTACATGTTTGCAGAGTTTGCGGGGGTGCAGAAATCTAATCCCAGGTCTCTCAAGAGTTGAGACACCATGTTTTGGTTTAAAAAAAAAAAAAACAACTCTTCTGCATTATTTTTTTAAATGAAGAAAGTGCCAAATTCAGATTTAAAAATAATCTTTTGAACTCCAAACCTCCACACTTTATATTGTCATTGTGCCACTGACATGCTGCTAATGGGACAAATGGTAGACTCTGGGGACAAGGTATGAGTTAGAAGCTGCACAAAGAATGTCCCTCAGGTTTGTCGGTGTGTCTTGGTGACCCGTGCGGGGCCACATTGGGGAATGATATCAAAGTCTTTTGCAATCTGTGAAAGTGACTTAGCTGCAGTAGGGAACTTGGGACTCACCTCGGCTATAATACTCGATTGTTGGAAGACTTCAAACAAGTCTTCAAAGGCCTCAACCGCAAATCTTGTAAGAGAGAGTGATATCCCCCACAAACCTTCCTTGCCCCCAAGCTGACCTTTCTTGTCCTCTAGCCAAGGTCTCAAACACCCCCAGAGGCCAAGTGCTTCATGGATGTGATGCTGAGACGCTGTGTCCATCTGGTTAAGAGGCAGACACAGCTTCCTGAGGTCAGAGCTCCACTCTCAGACCCTGATGTGTGTCAGTATCCTGGAGGAACCTATTACAAAACCCAAGTTCCGGCCAATTCAGAACATTGTGCTGGTGCCCAGGAATGCAGCCTTTGTTTGTCGGTTTGTTTGTTTGAACAGTCTGGCAGATTCTCATGCAGGTGGATCCTATTTTGCCAGGCACCTCAGGAACGAAATGTCACTACATAAAAGCAGCTGAGATGAGAGGGCTCCATCTAGGACCCTCGCTCTCTTCCAACCCTTTTTCCCAGAGACACTGCCAGTGCTGCAGCAGCCTCTGTGGTCTGGAAGCAGAATGAATTCTTGACTCATTTTAATGTCTATGAAGGCAGGGTTAAGAAGATGGTTAGACATACTCTAAGCAGTAAAATAATCACAGTGACCACCCTACTCCCGCAAATATCCAACATTCAAATAATAAAACTGACCTATTAAATAAGGAAGATCAATACAGTTCTGATTTTTTTCATGGCATTTGATGCTTTTTGGTAAAAGTCAAATATCACACAGTTTCCAGTTCTCATTGTCTCTCTCTGAACCCCTGCTATGCTAGTACCCCAACATGTGAATATTCTGCCTAATTGGTTAATCCTGCAGCAGTTCTGCCCATGAAGCTTCAGGTACTGTATTGGTGACCAAGAACATGCCTTTCCATCTAGACTAGTGTGACCTGGGGTCTTGGCTCTGTGCCCCAGGACTGACCAGAATCTGAGTTCCTGGCTAGGCTGGTGTGTCACTTGGACCCTCAATTGATCGAATAATTAAGGGCCAAGAAAAACATTTCACCCCAAATCTACCCAATGGGTCAAACAAAGTGCACAACACCAGGCTCTTCAGAAATATGTAGTAAAGCTGGCCTAGGTTGGGTGTGGTGGCTCACACCTGTAATCCCAGAACTTTGGGAGGCTGAGACAGATGGATTACTTGGGGTCAGGAGTTCAAGACCCGATCTCTATTAAAAATAAAAAGATTATCCAGGAACGATCGTGTGCACCTGTAGTCCTAGCCATTTGGAAGGCTGAGGCAGGAGGATTGTTTGAACCCAAGAGTTTGAGGTTGAAGTGAACTATGATGACGCCACCACACTCCATCCTGGACAACAGAGCTAAAAACTGTCTCATAAAAAAAAAAAAGAAAGAAAGAAAGAGAAAAAGGGAAAAAAATCCCACAAAAGAAATAATGCAGGCCGTTTAATTGTGTGTGAAGGACGGATAATACCACTAGGTCATTCCTCCTCATTAAATTCCTTGTACTTGGTTCTAAGGCAGGACCCTCTGGCAACTGAGCGTCCCTCTCTGGACTCTGGCTTGATAGATGTTCCACCCCATTACCACTTGCTTCTTTAAAGGCCTGTGGGAGGCCAAGAAAGCCAGGAGCATCACTTGAGCTCAGGAATTCAAGACTAGCTTGAGCAAGAATGAAACCCCACCTCTACTAAAAATAGAAAAATTAGCCAAGAATGGTAGCAGGGTCCTAGAGTCCCAGCTACTTGGGAGGCTGAGGCAGGAGGATCACTGAGCCCATTAGTCTGAGGCTGCCGTGAGCTATGATGATGCCACCTGGATGACAGGGTGAGACTCTTATCTAAAAGGGGGGAGGGGCTCAAGGTCATGTTCAATGATTCCTCCAAGATGCTCCTCAACAAACCCCTAGCATCCAAAGAGATTTTTAAAAAAACTATACATCAGATTGTGTGTCTCATTTGCTGAAAGCCTGCCTACAGGATGGACCATGCGTGCTTCTTTCCAGTTTGGACCCTGTCCCGTGGTATGCTCTGTGCTCTGTGCCCCTCCCTCGTGGGCCTGGTCTTTTTCTGCTTTCCCCATCACTCCCTGGGTTCCAATTGCCCTGTGCTTGTCTTGGTTCTGGAAACAAACTAAGTACCGCATATACTCGAGTATAAGCCAAGTTTTTTCCGGCACAAAATTTGTGCCGAAAAACCTGAACTTGGCACAAATTTTGTGCCGAAAACACTCGACTTATACTTGAGTATAGTATTAAGCTTCCTCAGGGCCGTTGCACTTGCAGTCCCTCTGGAAGGCTCTTTCTTTCCTCTTCCCCTGAATGGCTTCCTCTTGTCACTAAGGCCACATGTTCACTCAGTCTCACTATTGTCATTTCTCACTGTCTCCCACCCCAACTGCTGTCTCTCCAGGGTTTACTACTTTCATGCCACTTACCATTGTCTGAAATTTCCTTTTCCTTTTTACTGATGCATTTGTTTCATTAATTTCTTTGTTTATTCTAGGTCTCTCCCCTCTAAAATATAACAGCCTTGAGATCAGGAGCCTAGTCTGTTTTGCTCACTGATAAGTTCCAAGTGCTCAGGACAGTACTTAACACAAGGTAGGCACTGCAGTAGATATCTGTTGAACAAAAGAATGAATCAAGATGTGCACCCACAGCAGTTCTGGTACATCAGAAGAAAATACTCATTTCTCAGCAACTCACTCTCATGACTATCTTATGAGAAGAACTAACTAGCATCACTATACTCCAAATGCTTCCTCTTGCTCGGAGAAACCAAGTTTAGTTCAAGGTCCTTGTTGCTATGAATTCATTATCCCAGTCCCTGCATGCGCGAGGCTGCGCGGGCAGGCAAGTAAACACTGGCTTGACATGAATATGTATGTTAATAAAATCAGTCTCGACACACACAGTTCTCCCGCCCCACTGCTCCACACCCCTGCCCTGTTGAACACTTAGCGATTCATGATTTTTGTCTGGCAGCCTCTCTCTGATTGCCAGCTCTTGTCAACAGGTGACAATACAATGTAAACAGGAAGGAAAACCCAATGTGCCAAACTTGGGCAAATAGAAGCCGATGCAGGGGCCCAAGCTAACAAAGAAAAAGAGAAAATTGATGAGAATGATGATGTGATAGATGGGTCCAATGAGTTGAATATCAGAAGATTAACAGAAGCCCTCAGGAAAACTAATGATGACATGCTCAATATTTTTTCTTTTTTTTTTTGCAAAAATGACTCACTTTATGCCTCTGCTATGAAAGTCAAATGTCATGATCCTGTCAGAGATCTTATCAGAAAAATTACATATCTTGCCCCACAAAAAAATTAACATGGCTTATTTTTTTGTGTCCCCCCCCCCGCATAGTTAGAAAAGATCAATACATTTTTCTATAAATCATAATTCCATTTTCAAGATAAAGTTAGAAGTACAACTTTGGACTTCATATGAAATAATAGTCCCCCCCTTTTTTTTTGAGATAGTCTCACTGTGTCACCTTTGGTAGAGTGCCATGGCATCACCACTTACAGCTCACAGCAACCTCAAACACTTGGGCTCAGCAATTCTCTGGCCTCAGCCTCCCAAGTATCTGGGATTACAGGCGCCCACCATGATGCCCAGCTATTTTTAGAGACAGGGTCTCACTCTTGCTCAGACTGGTCTCCAACTTCTAAGCTCAAGCAATCCACCTACCTTGGCCTCCCAGAGCATCAGGATTATAGGCATGAGTCTCTGAGCCTGATCACGAGTCCTTGTTTTTAAGTGGACTCACTTGAAGACTGTGGTTTTCACATTTAGAATCACCTGGGCAGCTTTGAAAAATCCAGATGCTCAAACTGATTAAGTAAGAATCTCTGGTAGTAAGAATTAAGTCTCAGTAATGTTCAAACCTCTGTCCCTTCCCAAGGCAATTCCAATGTGAGTCAACATTGAGAATTGCTGGTTTAAAGTATGTATGTTGCCCAGGCAAGAATTCAGTGAGTGGTATCATCATAGCTCACAGCAAACTCAAACTCCTGGGCTCAAGAGATCCTCCTGCCTCAGCCTCCTGAGTAGCTGGGACTACAGTTGTGTTTCACCAGGCTCACCTAATTTTTTAGAAATGTTTTTAAAAGACAGGGGTCTTGCTATGTTGCTCAGGCTGATCTTAAACTCCTGAGCTCAAGCAATTCTCCCACCTGGAGCTCCCCAAATGCCAGAATTAGAGGCATGAGCCACTGCACCTGGTCACAAAGCATTCTTATTCTCAGATAACAAAGATCAGCTGTAACATCAGGAACTCAAACATTCTTTTTTTTTTTTTTTTTTTTTTTTTTTTAAGAAAGACTCTCACTTTGTTGCCCTTGGTAGAGTGCGTGGCATCATAGCTCACAGCAACCTCAAACTCTTGGGCTCAAGTGATCCTCCTGCCTCAGCCTCTCGAGTATCTGGGATTACAGGTGCCCACCATGATGCCCAGGTATTTTTAGAGACAGGGTCTCACTCTTGCTCAGGCTGGTCTCGACCTCCTGAGCTCAAACAATCTACCTGCCTAGGCCTCACAGAGTGCTGGGATTATAGGTGTGAGCCACTGTACCCGGCTTTTAAGTACTCAGGGAGCATAAACAAACATGATATTTGCTCTTCTTTCCTGGCCTCTCAAGGCAAATTTATCACAATAGAGGTCTACCAGAAGACCTATTCTCCTGGACCCAGAGCTCTGAGTGGGGATTTGGGGACCTGGAATGTAGTCATACTGGCTGGGCTCAGGGATAAGCTGGATGCCAAGCTCTGGGCACTGGGTTGGCACTATTTCTGGGCTGGACCAATAGTTGTTCTGGGTATTGTGGCTGGACTGGGTGGGCTGATTAGGAATGTCAACTATCACTCTGAGAACATGATGACCATCCAGAGCCTGCTCTAGGGTAATGTCCTTCTTTAGATTAGTGGGCCCACAGCCACCAGAGTCTGCCCAGGGCCACCACTGGGGATTGCTACAGTCCAGAGCAGATGAATGTGAAGGAACTCTTCTGGAAGACCATGGAGAGGCCCTGCTGATGTCCTTCCCCTGGAGGAGGGACAGCCTGGGGATACCTGCCCCTTCTCCATTCAGTATCTCCCTTAAGGACTGCAAACTTAGATAGACTGGGCCTTGTATGACAGTCTTAAATCCCAGATCTCTCTGCTCTGGATTCAGTGTTTCTTGACTTGAAGCCGAAAAACGCTAAACGCAGAGCTGTCTTTGAGCGACCCAGCAAAGCTCTGTCTAGCCTTTGGCCAAATTTGGCATAGCAGGTGGTCTAGGTCTATTCCCTGTGGAGGGCGACAGCTCCTCAGGATCCCTGCCTGGATTAGCCCTACATGGATATAAACACATGCATGTACCCACATGCACAGGTCTGCACGTGAAGCCGGGGAAAGGGAAACAGCACTCTGCAGCTTCCTGCTGCTTTCATCCTAAGCCCCATGCCCAGTAGAGAGATAATAATGACATTATAAGTGTCCCCTGTTAGCCCTCTTCTTGGTGTCCTACACCTAAGAAGCACCTGTCCTGCTTCTAAGAGGATTTTTCTAAGAGCTCAGGGTTTAGGGTTAGACAGATCTTGTTTTCTGCCTCAGTTTCCCCATCTATAAAGCTATTTATTGAATTAACATACACTTTAATAATACTTACCATGTGCTAAGCACTTCTGTAAAGTACTGGACAAATATTGACTCTGCACTCCTCATAAAAACCTGAAGAGGTACACAGTGTTGTTCTCAGCATAGAGGGGAGGCAACTGAGGCACCCGTAAGCTGACCAACTTGCACAGCCACATGCAAACCCAGCCGTTCTGGCTCCGATAAGCGATGTGCCTCAGCCCACCCTGTAACTGACAGTGTGACTGCTTCACAGGGTTGTGAGAAACACCTAAATAGCCCTTAACCTGGTGCCTGGCAGAGTATCTCTAAAGAAACAATGGGTGATATGATCTCTCTTTAAACTCCCAACCATCTGGAGATCATGAACATTTTTAAAATGAGAAGATCAAGGCTTAGGCAAATAAATAACTTGCCCAAGGTGTCTCAGTCCTTTCAGGACTCCACTGTAATAAGGCACCATAGACTGGGAGGCTTACAAACAACAGATGTTTACGTCCCATGGTTCTGGAGGCTCGAAGTTGAGATCAAGTGCCAGCGTAAGGGGTTCTGGTGAGGCTTCTTCCAAGTTGCTGATTGCTTTCTACTCATTGTCATCTTCACAAGGGAGAAGGAGGGTGACAGCTCTATGAGACCCCTTTCATAAAGGCGCTAATCACCTCCCAAAGGCCCCACTCCTAATATCATCACATTGGAGGTTTCCACATATGACTCTGGGAGGGACACCAACATTCCGTCCATCATACGAAGCCATCCAACTAGCAAGTTACTGGTGTGGCAGAGATTAAAACTCCAGCCCGAGGGCTTGAGAGTTTGTTTTCCCACCAGTATACCACACTACTCTTCTAGAGCTCGGAAAGGTACCTGCTGAAGAAGAGGCAGCCTACGTCTCACCTGTTTGTGAAAATTCACAGCAAGCGGCCATCTACCTCTTCATGATTGCTGGTGACCATGTTCCAGGCTCAGGCTGGAGTCCACACTCTGGGATCCAAAAGGAAATATTCACAATGGGGACTGTGAGCCCCATGTTCAGCTCAAGTAACTTGGAGGTAGTATTTTACCTAGAGATAGAGGATAAGGGCTTTAAGAGTCACAGACACAAATGTCTCATTTTCCAGACTTCCTCCCCTCCTCTGTGTGTTTAGAAGCCACCCAAGACGGGCAGGTCCATTAGGTCGCCCCAGACCTGGTTGCCGTAAGGTTACTCTCAACCCTAAGGAAGAGCTGAGCAACTCAACCTCCTTGATTTTCCAGCAATGCTAGTGCAGAAGAAAGAGCAAAGAGAGCAGCCGCTGGACACAGTGAATCCACTGCACTGGACCCTCTGTCTCCCTGCAGGCCTCTCTTCTGTTCCTCAAACTCGCCAAGCTCTTTCCCCCTCAGGGCCTTGGCACTTGCAGTTGGCTCTGCCTAGAAGGCTTTTTCCATAATTCTTCCTATAACTGTTTCCTTCTCTTTTGTCAAATCTGAGCTGAAATGTCCCTCCACTCCTGACTTACCACCTGTCCCCACCCAGTGCAGAGTCACCAAGACATCGTCCTGTGTTGTATCCTTCGGAGCCCATTCATCGTGTTCCTTTGTTTACCAGCCTATAGTCGCTCCTCTCCGTGGGAACATAAGTTGTGAGGATGAGGACCTTCTCTGTCTTGGACACTAGTGAATTCCTAGGACCTAAAACAGATCTGCACAGCCCAGTTCTCTACCCTCCCCTGCATTCCCCATGCCCCTCACCTCTCACCTGTGCCCACTGCATCTGTCCTCCAGCCCGACCACCATTAATCCTCTCAACTCCCAGAGCGACTCCAAGTTCTCAAATAGGTTTTCTCTGGAGCATTGAGAAACACACCTCCCTTCCTCTGATTAACTTCTAATTAACCTTCAGGTCTCAGCTTAGACATGGTTTCACTCAACATTCCATTAACAAAGATTATTCCACTGAGCTATCAGGTGAGAGAATTTTTGATGGTGGGGAAAACGCTTTTACTTTTAATCCTTCCCATACTGTTTGAACTTTCTAACATGTACATATACATTCTTTTAATTCAAAAGGGATTATCAAAATGAGGGATAATGGGCTGCTCCTTTTTTTTTGTTGTTGTTATATTTCTCTGCATTGAACAAATACCCTAATAAATGTTATTTTTAAATGCCAGTAACCACAATGATGTAATTATTACAGCTTGGTTGTCTGGCTTAATATCTTATAAGAAACCACCGTACTAAATTCTTTCATTCATTCTAATTTATTTATTTATTTATTTTAGTAAATTGCTTTCCCCAAAACTTAGCCCCAAGTAGACTAATTCCATCACCAGGAAAAGGAACGGTAGTTTTATACTATTTTTTTTCCCATTGCTTACAACTCTTAATTCTGTTTTATTCCTTCTCGGGCTAGTTAGACCTTGCAGAACCATAGTAAATAATAGACACAAGGTCTATTATGTAAATAGATATAAATAATGGTGGGCATTCTTACCTCACTCTTGATTTTGGTAAGGATATTTCTAGGGTTTGTCCTCTAAGGATTATTAGAAGTTACCTCAAGATAGGAGGAATAAGTTCTAGCATTCTACAGCACAGGAGGGTGAATAGAGCTAACAGTAATTTAATGTTTTTTTTTTTTTCTAAAAAAGCTAGAAGAGAGGATTTTGAATGGTAAATATTCTAGGTGATAGATGTGTTAATTACCCTGATTTGGTCACTACTCATTGTATGCACGTATCAAAATATCACTCTGCACCCCATAAAGATATACAGGTATTATGTGTCAACTAAAAATAAAAGGGGAAAAAAGAGAATATCAGTTTAAGGGTGGCACCTTTCCTCTTATGAAGGATGTATTCTTCCACCATCTGAACCAGAAATTGTCTGAACCAGAATATTACTGGGAAAATCTTCTCTGCCCAGGATGAGGCTGGGTCACGACCGAGCCAGTTCCTGCGACTGTACTTCCACACCTCAGGAAATCCCTCTTGGTCTATCTTCCGTTCTGACCCTGGAATTCTGGGTCTGTGGATTCTCACGGCCCACTTCTCCCATCTGCCCTATGCTGGATCCCCATCACCTCTCACTTGTAACCACTGATTCGTCCCCCAGACCAACCACCATCAATCCTCTTCCTGGTTCACTTCATTCCTGATCTCCACTTCACTCTGGTCCAATGCCTCAGCTTAAAGCTGTGCTAAGACAGTGCTTGTCTCTGTATCCCAACTTCCTCCTTGTGGTTTGTATGTTTTCACCATCTCTCTTGGTTCCATCTTCTGCAGGTGGTGGGCAAGTCTAACCTCATTCAATTTTTCTTAGATTTACTGTTATGGGGAATGACTCCCAAGAAAATGTGAATGAGAAGAAAGAACAGCATGATCTCAGTTTTGCAAAACCATTTGTGTATGGAAGCACAGGGAAAAAAGCCTGGAAGGAAATATGCAAAAATGCTAACTAGTGGTTATTTGTAGGAGCAAGCAATATGCTACATATATGAATGGCCAAGTTCACTTTGTGGTGAGTGTATGACTTGAGACGCCAGCAGTTTCATTTTCAGTGTGGAGTCTTTCTTGGAGAAATTCTTGATTCTCTTTCCTTTTATATTGCTTTTTAAAATCTCACCATGGTGCCAATATGTCTCTTGTGGTCTAAAATACCTACCAAAACCAATGGTAATAATAGCTATAATTTATTGAGTTCTTACCCTGTGCCAAAGTCTATACTAAATGCTTTACATCATGGCCTGATTAAAAGATTTATATGTAAAGTGCTGAAAACAGCAACTGGTGCTGAACTATGATTACTGCCTCAATTAATTCTTATGGCAACTTCATGAAGTTACTATTATTAGCTCAGTCTGTAGAAGAAGAAACTGAGGTAATTCACTGTAGGTATCATAACTAGTAAGTGGCTGAGTCAGGATTCATGCCCAAGTGTGCAACCAAAGTATGGGCTGTTACTAAATACATTTTGGTTCAGGGATTGTAAACTCAAATATCTATAGGGCCAGGCAAATAACATGGCCTGGCCCTATACAAGTGGGGATTTTTAGTCAACTGGGGAGTTTGCACCCAGTCTAAAGAGCCCACTGACATCCAGCCAGAAGGGGTTATTGCCCCATGGAAATGTTGGACAGTGCTCCCTCCCCATTTTTTTTTTTTTTTTTTGAGACAGAGCCTGGAGCTATTGCCCTGGGTAGAGTGCTGTGGCATCACAGCTCACAGCAACCTCCAACTCCTGGGCTTAAACGGTTCTCTTGCCTTAGCCTCCCAAGTAGCTGGGACTACAGGTGCCCGCCACAACACCTGGCTATTTTTTTGGATGTAGTTGTCACTGTTGTTTGGCAGGCCTGGGCTAGATTCAAACCGGCCAGCTCTGGTGTATGTGGCTGGCACCCTAGCCTTTTGAACTAAAAGTGCCAAGCCACCCTTCCCCATTTTTTAAGAGAAACTGCAGGGGCAGCGCCTATGGCTCAAGAGTAGGGCACTGGCCTCATACACCAGAGGTGGTGGATTCAAACCCGGCCCTGGCCAAAAACTGCAAAAAAAAAAGAGAGAGAGAAACTGCAAATCGGGTTTTCATGTGAAATATACTGAATATTAGATTGTAGAGATATATTTAATTAAAAAATAAAATATGCTATAAAATATTACAGGTAAAAAAAATCAAAATAAAACAAAAAGACCTACAAAAATCACAAAGGCGTCAATAGCCCAGATTTGCCCTGTGTATTATCTACTTTAGAAGCCCCAGCCTGGATTATGATGGTGCCCTCCATCCGAAAAGGGCCTCACCTTTCCTTTCCTTTCCACTTTTGCCTTTATAGGACAGAAACTTTAGGCCAGGGATCAGCAAAATGTTCCTTAAAGACCCAGAGAGTAAACATCTTCAGTATTGCTGTCTCTGCCACAAAGACTCAAGTCTGTCCCAGTGGCATGAATGTTGCCATTGAAGCTATGTAGATAACTGGGCATGACTGCATTTCAATAAGACTTATAGCTGTTGAAATGTGAATTTCACGTATCTTTGTTACATGTTATAAATAATATTCATCTTTTGATTTTTTTCCCACTCATCTGTACAATAGCCGTTCTTAGCTCATAGGCTATGCAAAAATGGATGGTGCCCACCTCTTGACCATTAAAAACTGTGACTGTGTCTCCAGGAGCTACTGGTATTTGCTGGTTCTTCGTCCTAGTTTCAAGCTGACGCAAGTCACCTTGAGCAAGCCTGTTTCACCAGCAGATGCTAGCATGCACCTTGCTCCTAATTCCCACGGTGATGTGGAGGGGTCTGTTTTACTAGCGTTCCCATTCCATCTTCACCTGAACCTTTCTTCCTGTGAGATCTTTCACGGAGTAAACAGCTAATAATGAGATGACACCACTTATGACTCCCTCCACCACTGGCCCCTGCCATACCTCATGATGGAGAAAGCATAATTGATGGGAAAACGGCTGGCCTGGTGTGGGGATGGACCACAAAGTTATCGTAAAGTCACCATACAACACTAAAATTCATGGAAGAGAATGCAATTCTAGAGTGGTTAGAAAGTTTAGCTTTGGGGTCAGGCAGATCCACATTTAAGTGTGTCATTTACTATCTGTGCCCTTGAGTAAATCATTGGACTTTGCTCACCCTCAGTTCCCTTGTTCATAAAATAGGGATCTTAACACGAGGCACCTTATAGTACTCTTTTGAGAGCTAAAGAGGATAAAACATGTAAAATTATTAGAACGTTACCTGGTATATATTAAGTGCAAAATGTGTGCTGCTTATGATTTATATCCCCTGTCAACTGAAAGTGGATGGGGCTTAAAAACAAATAGGAATATGTGACTGAAACTCTATAATCTGAACAAGAATAAGTAAGGCAAAAAAAAAAAAAAGTAAGGCCTTTTATCAATACCAGGGAAGAAATTATGGGTTTGTATTTCTTCGAAGACTTTCCTTACATTTCTCTCCTGAACCTCATTCTTGGTCCTGAGTCTATTCCTTGCCTGGTAAGCAGAACATCAGAATCAAGGAGATGTTGTATGTATTGCATTACATTTATAATGAGATGTCCCTGGGTTGGCGTCTACTTGCGGTAGGAATTAACTATATGGCAATTTTATTAGTATTAATAATAATATTCATTATAATAGTAGACATCATAATAATGGCTACCATTCAGAGCACAATGATGAAACCACAGGCTTTGGAATCTGGATTCCGCCACTCACTGGCTGGGAGACCTTTGTCACCTCTGTGATCCACCATTGTATTGTCAAAAGAAAAGAACTTGACCTCTGTAAAATAATTTAAAGAGGTAAATGCTGAGCTGAGTGTGTGTGACCATGGCCCAGACAGCCACACCCAAGAAGCCATGAGCAAGTGGTCTTGTGTGGTTGGGTTATAGTCTGATATTATACATTTCAGGGAGACAGAATTACATGTAAAATCATAAATCAGTACCTGGGGGCATACATTGGTTTGGCCTGAAAAGGTGGGCCATCTCGAAGAGGGGCATTACAGGTTAAAGGTGGGTTTAAAGATTCTTTGATTTGCAATTAGTTTTAAAAAAGGGAACTTTGTCTAAAAGCTTGGAATGTTGTAAGTTGAGACAAGAAAGTCTGCTAATCAGAGACAGGCCACTGGGCCTATACCAGACACAAACCCAGATCCAAGTGATGTGTTAAACACATTGATGACCTTCGGGAGTGGTTTAAGCTTTGTCTTGTATAGCCTTAGGCCTGTTAATGAGTTACAAAGGAAATCTCCAGGGAGGGAAGGGGGCATGAGAAGGAATGTCTGACCTCCCTTCACAGGGCCAGCAACTCAGCTTTAAGGTACTCCTAGGCTCCTCTTGGTCCATTCAGTAAGGGGAGGAGGGATTGTGGTGGTGGTGGGGTGGTGGTGTTGCTTAAATTTTAGTTCACAGTCTCATTATTAAACATCAGTATTAAATGGCCTTTATCTCCTGGGGCAGTAAACAAGAGTAAATGGTTACAGCTGGGCACCTGTAGCTCAAGTGGCTAAGGCACCAGCCACATACACCTGAGCTGGCGATCGAATCCAGCCCGGGCCTGCCAAGCAACAATGACAACTACAACCAAAAAATAACAGGGTATTGTGGTGGGCGCCCATAGTCCCAGCTGCTTGGAAGGCCAAGGCAAGAGAATCGCTTAAACCCAGGAGTTGGAGGTTGCTGTGAGCTGTGATCCCATAGCACTCTACCGAGGGCGACAGCTTGAGGCTCTGTCTCAAAAAGAAAAAAAAAAAAAAGAATATGAAGTTTCAGTTATGTGCCTAGCCATTATTGTGACGTGGCTAGAGCTTTGCAAAAGTTATCTCATGTTCACGTATGACTTATTTCACTTACATAGAATAACTGCTCTGAAATACGAGCCCAGATCTGTCTGATTCTGAAACTTGTCTGCTTTCCACAACACCATGCTTGCCCCTCCCTCTTTTCCAGGCTGACCTTCTAGTCAGGGACTGGGACAAGAAGGCATCATCTCATGCTGCGTTGTGGTGAGAAGCCTAGAAAATTGTTGGTCATTGATAAGAACTGGCAGAGCCTTTAACTGCCTCTAGAAACTGGTTAATTGGCTAGTTAACCAACACCCACAAGGATTATCAAACGCTCACAACTGAGTTAAATCAAGTTTTTACTAAAGAAAGGAAAGAAAGTAAAGGCAGAAGGCAGACAGTAGTTCCAAGATGTAGCAAATTTGCGGCTCTGGAGGGACTAAGGCACACAGCAAGAGGCAGTGTGAGCTGTGCCCCCTGGGAGGGCAGTGAGGGAAGGGGAAGGGCCTATGGTCAGATTTGAGCACTGCTGGGGACGGTAGAGTAGGCTGGAATGCCTGGATTCAGATCCTTTTTCTTTTTTGATTTTTATTTTATTTTATTTATTTATTTTTTTATTCCATTTCTTTATTTTTTAATTGTTGGGGATTCATTGAGGGTACAATAAACCAGGTTACACTGACTGCATTTTTTAGGTAAAGTCCCTCTTACAATCGTGTCTTGCGCCCAAAAGGTGTGGCACACACCAAAGCCCCACTCCCCTCCCTCCTTCCCTCTC